>PVIC010020933.1:0-29126 GCA_004025085.1 Thryonomys swinderianus | reverse complement strand
GGGATTGAACTCAGGACCTTGCGCTTGCGAGGCAGGCGCCGGAACCACTGAGCTAACCCTCCGGCCCGCACCTTGCTTTTTATTTTACATCTTTTCGACTCTTATGAAATGGAAAACTAAGCTCTAATACATGAATTTTTATTGTGAAATCTGAACAATATGCTGATATTTTTGTTCATTCCCATAATTTTTCATTTTCCCATAACTTAAATAACAAAATTCTAAGTGAGTCTAATATGCTTTAATTTACTAGAATACCACATCACCCTATTCTGTTTTCATTATTAATAATAATCCATATATACATCTACTTTCCATGTAATCTGGAAGAATGTAGTTGAAAAAGGGAAGGATCACATACTTTTTAAAGTATAAAAAACTAAAAATTATTAAGCACTGAATCCACACCTGACATGTGTGTATTTGTTTATGTTCTATTTTTTGAATTAATGTCATGAGGTAAATACATTATCTCCATTGTGGATAGTACAACACTGCTGTGCGTTTTGTGAATTAGCTTCCTCAATGTCAGACAGCAAATAACAAGCAGGACTAAAATTTCACCTGGATTTTTCTAATTCTACAGTAATAGAAAATAGCAAAAGTGGAGTTATTACTAGTAATTGAGTATATCCTTTGATATATTTAATGCTAGGATTTGTTTTAGTCTAATTTGAAAGAGTAGAGAGAATTTCCCTCTAATTGTAATGATTTTGTCTTTGGAGGTAAATAAGTGATACTGTCATCCAATATATTTAGCTAAAGCAAATATTTGAGGAGTGATAATGTAATTCCACTGGTAACTACTCGCAGCCAAGTCATGCTAATTCTTCACTACATTATGCTTGGGAGTATTCTGAGCCACACTTACAGCCCAGGCGATATCAGTGTGGCTTTAGGAGTTGAGTCCGTAGATCATGTCTGTGTCACACTTTGAGAATAAGCTGTAACATGCCGAGTGGCTTTTTCTCCCCACAGGCAGAAGCTGGGAGCACACCTTACTTTGTGCCCAAACACAGATCAGAATCGTGAGAAGTGAACTTCCCCAAGATCAGTTTCAACCAAGAGTGATGAGAGTCAGTGGATTCAGCAGGATTACGATTATCCATGGATGTAATCAATATTTTGTAGTTTTTCTCCCTCCCATGTCTCTTCCCCTCCATTTCTACTCCGTTATTCTACTTCTGCTTCCTAGAATCTTCTCTGAAATAAGCTACCTCCACTCAATTCTGTGTTGCAGGTCATACCTTTCTGGAAAATTCAAACTAAGACATAAATGATACAACATTTGGGCAGTAAAGGATTGAAACAGGCAACACCCAGTCAATTTTTGTATAGCAGTCTTAGGATTTGGATGACTAGCTGGAGTGGAGTTGAAACTAATTACTCGGAACGCCACCTAGTGTAGTGTCATCAATTGCACATGTCCTATGGGACAGAAATCTTCCATATTTGTGCTCCTCATCGTTCTCCTGTTTCCAGATGGAGTTTCCTGTGGAGCTTCTTTCTAGGTTCCATGTGTCTTGAACAAATAACTGGACATGACATATTGTACATTTATTGAAAGAGGAAAAGAAATATGATCTACTGGATGAGAGTGAGCCAGTGAGCAGACTCTCAGTGGCTTTATATGTAAAATGGAAAGAGGTTTTTTATATTCTAAAATTTTGGATTGGCCCCTCCTCATGCAAATAAGATATTAGGACAGTTGCAAAAATTGGTGCCAGGCTTAAACTGCCCTACTCTTGGCTTTCTACCAGTTGTTAGCGATAGATGGCAAATAACACCTTTCTAATTGGTCCTGAAATAAATAGGACACACATGTGTAAATATTGAGTCATTTCTCTAGTGTGAGAAACTAAGGGTATAAATGAGGTCCGAATGTATACTAGATATTGTGAAAAAGGAAGAAAAGATTCAAAGGGGAAGGGAAACTGGGGGCAGAGGAAGGGAAAGAAGGGAAGCAAAAATACTTGAAGGTAAGAAGATAACAAAGCTTGTGTATATAGGGGAGTTGAAGGGAGGGCAGGGGGATGGGAAAGATAAGAACCAAGATATATCAAGTAGAGGTGCAAATTCTCAATGTTGAATGTGATCGTAAGTTCTACCTAAAGTGTTCCAATAAACTCAGTTAAAAAAAAAAAAGAGAAATTGGCAACATCACTTTCTGATGAGGTTCATGTATAGTGCGCTCAGGGACAGTGGATTCATGTTGGGGCCTGTGCTCTGTGCATATCTTCTAAGTTTTTGTGACCTTTGACACATTTTGCCCATCTGTCTGCTTTGTCCCAGGCTTTAATACTTTAAAAGTGCTGGTGCAGGTGAATGAGTCTATTGGACTGTGTAGGACTAAATAATGACTCCCGTTTATTACTCAGCTGAGATATTTATCTGTCTACTTAAGATTTCCAGTTGCAGTTATGAAGTAGACATTTCACATCTTATATGCTCAAAACTGAATTGAACCACCCCCTAATCTATCGGGAATATTATGGTGTATCCTAACAGTTGCCCGAGATATGAATCTAGGATTCCTCCTCTACTCTGTCCTTTGTCTCATACCCCAAAGTACGATCTGTGTTCTGATCACTTTGTGTCACACCCTCCAGTGTCACCAGGGTCGGAGACACTGCCCTTTCCAAGACTGCTGTAATCATCACTTATCACGTTGCCTTTTTCCCAATGACTTCCTCCAACTCAATCCCACAGTTAGTTTTTTCTTAAACATGTCAAGTCATGTCAGTCCTTTGACCAATTCCGTGTAGTGACTCTGTTTCAAGTAAAAGTCACGTTTTTAAACCCTGACTTTCAATTCTTACATGGTCTCTGACCTTTTTCTATTGCAAGCCAACTTTCACTGTGTTCCAGACATGCTTTCCTTCTGCTGTTTCTTGAACATTATAGGACACACCGTCCTTAATACTTTAACTAATCGTTGCTTCCACAGCGTGAAATGTGTCTACTTCTGATATCCATGCCAATAACAGCTTCCTCTTCCTTCCAGTTGTGCTAAAATGTCTCACTGCAAAGAAGGTCCTGAATGCATCACAAGTAAGCTGTTTTAAAATTATTAAACACGTGATAGATCAAATCAAAAATTTAAAAATGCACAGACAGAGTAGGACAGGTACATTTCAGATACAACTTTTACAACCGATTAGTAACTACGTGATATGGAAAACTCACACGAATGGGTGGTTTACTTTAGAAGGGACTGTGTGGACAAAAGAGCTTTTTAAAAATCTAAATTCACATATGCAGGAAAATAAACTTGTCTACTTAGGTTCTTTCTAGCTGCTACCTGTTGGACGCGTTGCCTTTCCTTTCTTCCCCTCCTGCCACCTCTGCAACTGTCCTTATGTCCTTCTCTCTGTCACGACCCTCCTCACTCTACACAGCATCCCCTAGTGATGTCATCTGCTCAGTTAAGTGCTATATTTAGAAATCAGTTAGAACTTTCTCTCCTGAGGGCACAAACACGTAAAAGTCAGTGTGTCCAAACTCTCCTCACCTGCTGTTTGCATTGCATTGTAATTGCAGATTTCTCTGCCCACAATGGATTACTCCCTGTCTCTCCAGTTTAAGCTTGGCAGAAAGATCTTTCTGAAATAGGAATCATAATACATCTCAGACCTGCTTGAAACGCGTCAACAGCTACACTGTGCACACTTTAAGCTGGGCACACGGCGTCCTTGGTCATTTGTTCTCCTCTGAGCCCTGGGAGCTGCTCTACCCTTCACATTGATTCATAGTTATTGTTCATACTGACAATGATTGGACTTTACAACCTGGATGCCTTCGCCCAAGGTTTCCCTCATCTCTCTAATTTTGTTTCTGCTTCCACATACCTCATTGAAAGTCCATGTTTCTTTAAATATTCAGCAGGAGCATCACTTCATATACATATGTCTCATACACAGTGTCTCCTTGTGTGCAGCTGATATAGCAACTTGTGCCTGTTTCCTTTCTTCTCTGTTGCTTCACTGATATGTAAATTTCTTTAAGCAACAGATTGTATCTGCCCTCTATTGTTTTTAAAAAGTACATATGAGAATTGCTCATTCTAGTGTGTTTGTTTTTTCGTTTTCTGGTGCTAAGGAAGGAACCCAGATCCACGGGTGTGCTGGTTGTGCGCGTGACCTCTGTGTCACGTCCCCTCCCTTCAGAGCTTTCATAGTAAGAAAACTTGGAAACTAAGCTTCGAACCACAAGGGAAGTCTAATACATCTCACACTTGCACCGCCACCATCACAACAGCAGCTCTGATGTGATAATTTATGAAAGTTTTTTAGTTTGGAAAATATTCCTAACATCAGTTTTGGCACAAAATAGAAGAAGTAATTCCATCTGTACCTCGGTAAGCACTACATAAGATGCATTTGAAGTGTGAAATAGGAGAAATATAATCCTCAACCTTGCAGATGTCAAGTGTGCTGAGTTAATGATCCCACAACATCAAGGAATGGTCACGGGCCAAAGAAAGAAGTTAGGAGAGGTTTATTAAAATAAGCAGAGGAGAGAGGCTCCTGGATTCTAGGAGGGGTCTTGAGTGCAGTGGCCACTGAGACCCTTTGTCAGTGGTAATTTATAAGCAAAGTCGCAACATGAGTCCACTGTGGATCAAACTGTCATCACCCCATACGATTATAGTTACAGCTGCTTAGCTACTACTGATTCAATAGGGAAATGGAGTCAGGACACATGGAAAGAACAAAGGGGTTTTGGGGAAGGGCTATGTTTGGTCATCTGGGTGACTGATGCTTATCTGGATTCAGTGGATTGGTGGTTCTGATCATAGCATAAATTCAAATTTTCATTTATCCCTTAAGGAGACATGTAGGCCTGGCTGCTGCATCTTTATCTTGAGGCCTGGGCTTCTTCAGATGTGCCTCTAAACCATAATTCTGATATCTTTATTTTTGTGCTAATTTCCTTGAGGGGCCAGTCTGTCTCTTACTGCATATCAATTTCTGTCTAATTTAGCTGCCATAAAATAAGAAATCATTGAAAAATAAGATATTTTCTATATTTGAGTGATGCTATTTTGGGCAACTTCTTTTTTTCTCTATTTCTGAATTATTTTTACGTGTTGTATATGATAAGTAAAATCAAGAGAAGAAGTTGTATAGGAAAGTGCCATAAAATATAAACTTCATAAGAGTGAACAAAATGTCCTTTGGCCTATAAAGACCGAATCTTTCCAATGTTCTAAGTCTGAAAATACCGGTCCCTAAAAAGACAGTGAATTTAGAAAATTACTCACTGCTCTTCAAAGTCACGCACTCAATGGGAGATTGACTTTTAAGTCTAAAATCTATAATGCCATGGAGTCAAGTCTCTTTGGCCATTCAAGCCTAGGGCAAGAAGAGAAGGGAAAAATGAACCAGTGGTGAGAATTTCATTTATAAAATGGGTTCGGTCCAGCATATGTGTTTCATATTTATAAGTTACTCTTTAAAAAAAATCCTTCCTTCCTTCCTTCATTACTGTCCAAAGATGTTCATACGGGAAACATTTCTGAAGTGCCTGCTAGGAAGATATTGACTGAGTCAGGTCGGCTCCATGTCTGTGTCTCATGTTTCTGCTGCCACAGCCATCTAGCTCCTGCCCAGGCTACAAGCACAAACAGAGGTGGGAAAATTGTATCTTTGGCGGCCATCCATGGGTTGAAATCCAATACACTGTCTAGAGGGATAGAAAGCCACAATTAACTGTGTGCCACTGACTTCTCATTGCTTTTCTTCAGATCATTTAGAGAATTAGAACTTTCTAATGTACCAAAGAAAAACCTTTGCTCATCAAATATTTGTCAAGAACCCACTGTGTACAAGGCCTTATTCTGAGAATTGATTATTCAGTTTGGTTGAAATGAAAACACACGGATCAATGACTCTTGAATCTCATGTGCATTGGCAAACTACTTCCTACTGTTCAGCAAAGAGTCCTTCCTGGAATGTCAAAGACAAAGCATTCTTGAAAGGTTACTCTCCGAGAAGGTGAACCCCTTCTAGGAAAAGATAAACTGGTTCTATTGTCCTAATGTACCTTGAAGAACTGGGTGGGTTCTAAATCCAGTTGCAGTTTCACTTGGGCACTCTATTTTGATATGGTTTGGATCTAGATGCCTCCACAAAGCCTCCTGTGCTCATAGGTGTGGCCATGGGATTAAGGGTGTGATGCTAGGATTTAGAGCAACCCATCCTGGGTGTGGGTCCCACTACCCAACAGGCAGGTAGTCTGGATGGAATGTAAAGGAATAGAGAGAATCCTGCTGCTGCTGCTGCTGCTGCTGCTGCTGCTGCTGCTGCTGCTGCTGCTGCTGCTGCTGCTGCTGCTGCTGCTGCTGCTGCTGGGGGCTTTCTGTGTTTCCCCAGACTGGTTTATCCTCCTCAGTGCCCCTCTCTCATGACACCCTGTCTTGGTTGGAGCCAGTTGATCATGGACTGAAACCATCAATTGTGAGTTAAGTAAACCTTTCCCCTTTTAAATTTGGGTGTGGAGTGTTTTGTCTCAGCAACAAGAAAATAAGGCACATTTACAACTAAACATACAAAACACACATCACAATCCAGATTATTTTCCAAAATTATCTTTTAAAAGTAAATTTTAATACATTTTTTTCTAGAAATATTTTCATGCATTTAAAGCTAGGGAATTTTTTTAAACCTCACTCAAATCTTCATGATACACATGGAATGTACTTAGTGTTTCAAACCTTTATATCTTAGTATGTGTTCATCATCACAGTTCTTGTTATAAAAGCTACTTACAGCTTTCTACGCAGCTATTTGTGAAATATTTCATTAGTCTTGCCTTGTTAAGCCAAATACTTACAGATTCTTTACTGAGTCTAATTTTCAGCCTTTCAGTCCTCTCCCAGTTTGTTCCATTTAGATTCTCCTGGTGATCAAAACAGTGCTCATAGGTGTGACACTGGGATTAAGGGTGTGATGCTAGGATCTAGATTCATTTGGGGGAACAGATGAGGAACAATCAAAACCTCCGTAAAGGTTTAAATTTAAAAACATGATTACAGTAAAAGGCACATTGTAATTAATCTCATTTATTTGTGGAATTAAAAAATTTAAAAAATGACAACCTAGAAACAGAAAGTGGGAGAGTGTTTTCCAGGGCCAGGGATGGAGAGGAAACAGGAAATGCAGGTCGAAGGCTAAAAACTTACAATTATGTGGGACAAGTAAGTCTCAAGATTTAGTAAGTGGCACCCAAATTGCAGTTAATAATATTGTAGTGCATACTTAAACTTTCCTAAGAGACTAGTTTTAGGTGTTCTTATACAGAGGGAGCAAGTTTAGCTGCCTACCAGAGAGATACCTTAGATGTGAGTCTATATTCTCTAAAATCAAAGAATGAATTTTAGGAACAAAGGGGGACCTAAAAAATGGGAGACCCACCCACCTCACTTTCCTTGACTCCACGTTCCTCACTTTTATGAAGCCAAGCCATGAGGTGAAGTGGGTTTAAGGTGAGACAAAATCATAGTTTTGCAAATACAGTAACTTAGGTAACATTGTTACAATGAGAAATCACAGAATGGACAAAACCTTGATCAACCAATAGGATTACATGTATAGTTGCCAGGTAACACTGATTAAATGGAGATCCAATAAGAAATCAAGACATGTAACAAGTATACAAGAAGTTTTGATCTAGGATATTTTCTGCAAGTCCTGGCCCTCCATGGCACCTTTTCAAAATACCAAGTACTGCTTTTTATCCTAGGGAGACTGTCACCTTACTTAGAATATCAATTGCTGCTGTTTATCTTACGTGGGTGGGGTGGCAATGCTAACCTCCAAGTTGGCTTCTTTGTTTCCAGGGCTGCCCTAACTGCCTATAAAATGTCTACCTAGCTTTTCTCCTATAATATTCTAATGTCTCATATTAGAATGTTAATTTGTTGCCTGTAGTGATCATTATTATGTGTATCTATATACACATATCAAAGTTTCATGTTCATTATGCATAAATACATGGAGTGATCAACATTTACAGTAAAGCTTTAAATTGTAAAATTTATAACAGTGGAAAATACATTGTCTTTAATCCTCCTCAAAATATTACCCCTCCTTTCAGACATACCATATTTATCCCATAATTTTTGCTGTTTTCAGAAGTTTGGGAAGTTCTCACTCATGCCTGTCTCTATACAGGGTGATCATAGAGAAATAGGTCCTGCTCAGTGCCTTCCAACAGAAGGGCAGGACTGAGCAATATTATGATGTAAGCTCATCCACCTTTTGACTAGCTCTGGCACTGTGTGACATCTGCCCTTTTCCCAAAGTCAAAATGACGATGAAAGACGAACATTTTAATTGATTCAGAACATCAAATAAGCCATAACAGCACCTTTAAATACTTGAAAGAGGACTTCCAGAAGTGCTCCAGAAAATGAAAAGAACAATGGGATAAGTGTGTTTGAAATGAGAGTAGTATTTTGATGGGAATTGATGACAACCAATTTCTGACTGTAATAATATCTAAAAAAATTTAAGCATTCATTTAAATGTTTGATTACGTCTTATATGTAAAATAAAGTCACATGTAAAATGTGTGTGTCTTGGGAAATCTCAAATTGTGTCATTTTTCTTTGTAAATACAAATCCATGATTGTTCTGAAAATATTACAAAATTATAATCAGGCAGGCATAAGTGCACCATATGGCAGGAATTTTCTAACTGGTAATTACAGAATTGCTGGAATGAGATCCCATGATGGGTTAGAGGGTAATTCTATATGAAAGAAGTCTGCAATGCATTGCATGAAGTTATGTCAGGAACATTACAAATATCTCTCTCTAAGTCTGGAAATTAGAAACAAAGCCGTTCATCAGGATCCTGATTTGGCCCGAGGCATCTCAAATGGCACTTTTTAAGAATACCATTCTTTGTCCAAAATCTGAAATGTTATTTTATTTTCCTGACATCATTGAAACGGGTCTGTCTGTCACTGTCTCCCATAGGTGGGATGACTGAAGGCTCAGCACTGAGTCACCCTTTGAGAGGTGCTAGTAATGTCTGGTCTGGCTTTGTACCAGTGACATGGGGACCTTCTGGAACTTTCCTGGATGCTAGACAGGCCTTGCAGATTTCTTTTACTCCCCTCTTACTGTTGGCACAACATATTCAATGAACTATGAAAGGGCAAATCAGAAGCTTGAAAGGGAAACAACACTGAAGTATCAGGAAAGTATTCTATAAGTCTATGTAGAGATGCAGCTACCACTTATATCTTTATGACTTTGTCAAGGTAGATTGTAAACACTTGCGGAGACCTTGAGATGTCTCTCAAGAGCACAATATCCTAGAAATAGAATTAAAGGTGAAAAATGCATCAAAATGTTACAGAGGTGCTCTGTGTTATGCCTGTCAGTATTTTCAGGACCACTGTGAGGGTGAGAAGAACTTTGCAGGAACACGTGAGAAGTCTCTGATGTTACTGCCTTCTGGAGTAACAGATTGGTTAGAAGGCATCGTTCCATTTTCCTTTCTTGGCTCCTATTACCTGTCTGCTGCATGTATCTCTACTTAACTAAACAGATATTCAAATCCAGCTTGATATAAAAGATAGCTAAGTTATAGCAAATCAATATTTAATGTATGAACCCTAAAGCCAGGCTGGCTGGTTTTGAATCCCAGTTCTGTCACTTAAGGGTGATACAGCATTGAATAAATTACTTAATCTTCTTTAAGTTCCAGCGTTCTCATCTATCAAAACTAACTCACTGGAGTCAGTAGAGTCTTTAGTGCCCTTAATTGCTTACTAGTGGTTTTATTCTTTGTATGTTCTCTTTGTGTGTGCACATTACCCTCCAAGGACTCTTTTAAAGTAACTAAATCATTGCTAAGAATGTATAATGTCAGCTTTCTTTACTTTCTGAAAGTGAGGATTATATGTGGTCTGGTAAGTTTTTTCAAAAACTCTATTCAGCCGGGCGTGGTGGCTCATGCCTATAATCCCAGCATTTGGGAGGCAGAGACAGGAGGATTGCTGAGTTCCAGGCTTGCCTGGGCTACATAGTGAACTCAGGGCCAGCCTGAATTACAAAGCGAGACCCTGTCTCCAAAAGGAAACAAAACAAAACAAAACAAAACAAAACAAAACAAAACAAAACTCTATTTAGAGTTAGAAAACAATAGAAATTAAAATGTGGTTTTTACCTGCACTAAAAACTAGAGAAATTGAATTTCAGAATATGAATTTCTGGCACTCAGCAATATTAAATATCTGTACTGCCTTAAGCAAATCATTTGAATTGTCTGTTATACTTGGGCCATTTGAAAGCATGATCACCTTTAAGGGACATTATGAGAATGAAATTCAATATATGACATTTATCATTGTATAATGCTTTAAACATTTATGTTAAAAATTATAAAAAACCCCTTCCCTGATGATTAGACAAATGAAACAAATCCAGCAGCTTCAGAAGGGCCAGGTCACTGGAGAGACTCTGCTGGCTGTCTGTACTTATCAGCTGCAGATCCTCTTGAAGTAGAAAATCTTCTATTCTTGTGAGCCACGTGGAAGCATCAGTTTGGCATTAACACTATGCAAATGTGATCTCAGCTAGGTGTGCCCCACTAATTGCCACAGTTGTAGGCTTTTGGTGTTTTGTACAACATGATTACTGCTTTGCTTACATGCATAATTATATGTTTTCCATATTGTAATTTCAGACCTTATTGAGTAAAATTACATGAAAACAAACATAGTGTATTCATCCTCCAGGAACACGGATGAGTGAGGACTATAAAGGGTTCGGAAGATCTCTATAGACCCCTAAGGTGGTAAAGAGAGAAGCCAATGCAAAATGAATTTTGCATTTCCATAAATGACTAGCTTGGCATAGGATTTTTATCTTGCTGTCCTGGAAATTTAATGAAACTTTCCAGGAAAGCTGGAAAGCTTGCCCTTGCTTGTTTGTAGGTGTGCAGTGGCCACAGTTTTCTTATTGTGGAGCAGTAGAAGATGAGAAGAATAACAATACTAGGAAAAAAACCCATAAAAAATCAATAAGCAATTTGAGAATAGCTCTAAGGTATTTGAGACTATCAAGTCATTTGATTATAATATTCACCCTCCTGGTAGAGACTTATCAGGTCAGCATTTAGGTTTTTTAAAAATTGAAAAGAAAAATGTGTAATAAAAAATTGAATTCTATGCTGAGCTTAATCAATGATCCATCTTAGGGCTATATGTCTATATACAAGCATGTGTTCAGCTATGTATTCATAATATTTTTTTAGAAAGATCTGTACTTGCCACAGTCAGAAGACTACTCTTTACTCACATTATAGATATAATTTTAAGCATATTATTCCTTCTTTAATAATTGATTACAGTGCTACAATGTTTACTGAGTCTTTGTCTTTTTTTCATTCTGCTAAGAATAATCTTTGGAGGTTAATACAGTCAGTGAATTCCTTGTGTTTGCTATCTGCTATTAAAAAACCGTACTGCTCTTCAAGGCAGCCACTGTTGGCTGGACATCTGGCAGCTGTTAAGGTTCTTGTTGTGGTTCTGGCAGATGTTTGCACTCCCTCTGAGCCGTATCACTCCAAATCCAAACCCTCCCTTGGAATCCGATTCCAAGGGGGAAAGCGAAGATCAGTCCATGACAGTTTCTGCCCCCCTCCCACCTACAGGAGGGAGTGCGAGGAGTCCTGACCGAGACTTGATCCGGACACCCACGCAGGCCTCCTTGCTGCCTCCCCCGAGGGCTCCCTTTAGCCCAGATCAGGCCTCTCAGAAGCTATGGCGGGCAGAGGGTATGTTCCAACAGTTACTTACCAGTGCCACAAAAAGAGAAGGTCGAAGGGTGCAGGCAGTAAGAGGGAAAAGGCCCATTTCTCATCTTTCCACGGAGGCCTGGCTCTCTAGAGTGGTGAGCAAGCACTTTTTTCCTGCCATGTTGTCTTCCTCGGGATGCAGCCTGCAGGTGGCGCTGGGCCTGTGCTCTGTTGGACTTTTTCTTACAATGTAGATGTGAATATTTGAACCCATGAATTCTGGCCCCACCACATACCACCTGAGTGACTTTTTGGAAATCATCCAGCTTCCTTGTTTTAGTTTCTTTCCCAGTGGCTGTTGTAAGAGAAGAGAGTGATGCGGGCACAGGCACTTACATGACACAGTGCTGGGGAAGCATCAAGTACTTGACCGATCTCAGTGGCCCTGTTGATTCTTTTAGTGCTATTTTAATTGTATTTTAACAATTTTTAAAACTCTTGCCCTCCCACCATTGCCTACCTCTATCTACCAAGCTCAAAGAGCACATGAAGGAAAATACGTCTCTCTGCTGGCATTAGTTATTTATGCCAGTGGACCTGAGTATCACCGTCAGAGTGGTAGGAAAGAGATGTAACAGGAGCAAAAGAATCCAAAATTAAGGGACAGATGATTTGCTAAGTATTCAAATTTTCTGAGCTTCCTCTGCCTTGGTTTCCTAAAATTGAACTTAATAATAAAAAAGAACTGCTTTGTTGTCATTCATTTCACTCACTTAATAACCTATATTATTCAGAAAGATTGAAGAAACAATATTATAAAAGCTTCTATTTGTCAAATTCTCCACAGTCAGTACATTCCTGATGGATCAAGACAACAAGATCCAGAAAACTAACCACACTGGGGCGTTGCAGTATTCCACGGACCTCAGTTTTGGCTACAGTGAGATCTGAGAATTAAAACAGAGAGGAAGAAACATGGTAAGGCAGTATAAAAACATTTTTGAAGATTCTAACATGCGAAATCTTTGCTTTATAAAATGAGCATCTTTTATTAAAACGGCTATCTCAGAGTAAGATTTTCTTTTTTTTTTAATTGAATTCTTTATTGGTACAATTTATATACATCTCAAAATCACATATAACATTGGGAAATTTGTACCAGTATATGCCACAAGTTAGTTCTCATTTAGAGTAAGATTTTCAAACAATTCACAGTGGTCAATACAATTACTGGCTCTTTGGGGTTTAGATAATCGTACTGGAAAAATGGTTTGTGCCAGCAGCTGTCCAAAGCGTGGTCATAGGAGAAGTTGGCATAATGCTGTGCGTATACAGCCCAGATGCCCACTCTGCAGTCCATCTGCGTGCACCACTGCCTGCAGCCCTGCATTGAGAGCCCTGAAGAACAACTGACTGTCCCAGGTCACAGTGAAAACAATAGCTGGGACTCATTTGTTATTATGCATTTGCCTCTATTCTTCAGACATCACAGTAGCCTGTGCCAACAAAGTAGAGCCAGTGTCTACGAACACTGAAACAATTTGGCTTGTCTCTGGTGAAACTGGACAACTGGTTTCCTTCTTTCTCTTCGACCTATCTATGAAGCCTACTCTATTCACTGCTAGTTCATGCCCTTTGTAGAAGTGGGGAAGGGGGAATGGAAAACAATTAAATCAAAATCAGTCTCATTTTAGCTACTTGCCAACCACTCTAATAAAGGCTGATGGTAGATAAGACCAAAATTACTGCCTAAATGAACATGCTTAATGGTTGTGGACTCTGTCGTCCATGTTAGCTCACTAACAGAGGAATATATGCATTGATTTAATACAAAGCCTCAACTCTACGCAATTCTTAGGGGTACACAAGGGCTTTGAGTCACTTGTTTCTTCCTAGTAAACAGAACCCGTTAAGAGTTTTGTGTCGGTAATTTCTTTTTGTGGGAAAGGGCTTGAAAATATCCATGTATCTATGGCTGAGGTAAAGGAATTTGTTTCAAGCTTCTGACATTAAGGTTAAGAGAAAAGATATAAAAAAGATATAAAACCTTTTTCATCTGTTTTCATGGTTCAACACTCTCTCAAAGAGAGGTTAACATGGCCAAAAAATGAGTAAATGTTTTTTTAAAGGTAAGGACCTAAATAATTCATCCCCTAATTGTAAAACAGTACCTTTATTTTGTCCTCTGATGCTGACTTTGTTGAGACTGATCATAACCCTAAGAAAAATGTTGAGTATTATTTCAAGAGCTGGTAAACACGGTTGTGTCTTAGTGGCTACTCAGTGTTCTGACACTGTTCCTTAGGGGTTAATAATTTCTAAGGTATGCTATAGAGAAGACATGGCAGAAAGTGCAAAAATTGATCAGAGGTCTGAAAACATTTGAGTGAGGAAGATAAAATCAGAAAACCTATCAATCTCCCCCAATTCCTTCTCCTGGATTATGTCCTTTCCTGAATATTATTATTGCTGGAGCTCGTGGTTTTACATTCTTGGCTTCCTTCCACTTTCCTGCCTCCCTCACATCTGACAGGTAATAACATCCTGCATGTTAACAGGAAAAAAAATACATTTAAATTAGAGGCCAGAGATACATTGACTCTGTTGAGAGACTTTCCTACTAAATAATGATATCAATAACCACTCATATCTAAGCCAACAAAATGGCCGGGAGTGATTTTTTTCCTCTGCTAATGCTGCAGGGTGTCTTGACAGGTTATTTAATTTGTTCTCGGAGAACCCCGCATCCACCTCTCTATCGCACCAGCACCGACTAAAGACCAGCTTCTAGCTCACTGTCACTGTCTTCCTCTGCACATTTGCAGTGTTGACCGACAGGTTTACTGCCTCAGCGAGGAAAAGACTTACTGGGACGGCCCTAACTAGAAAGCACACCCCTCCGTCCTCCACATGAAGACAGTTATCGAGCAACAGAGGCACAGAAATTAAGGGTGATCCCCAGGGAGAAGACACGTGTTTTTATTCGCAAGGAATCAGGATTTCAATTTGAGCTTTTTTATGCTGCTTGGGGAGAATTCTATAAACAAACAAAATAGAACAGGATACAGTATAAACAGATACCCAGGTGAGGCTTTGATTCTGCTCCATGAAAAAGGAAAATTAGGGTTGACAAAGAACACTTTAAGCCTAAGAATGAGACGTAATAAATGTCTGCGTTGGTTTGGAGAAAATAGTCTATGCAGAGGGCTAGAGATAATGGAGATCTAGACGGTGTAATTAAGGGGCAAATCCAATTAGGCTGTATCTGCGAGGAAGAAAAGGGTTGTGGTAAAAGGTGAAGTGTGAAAGGGTAGAAATTCCCTATGTAGAGAACTGGTTGCCTTTTTGACAGTCAAGTGGTGGAAGTCATTAAGCAAGGAAGAACTATGATTGGATTTAAGGCTTATTCTGACTGAGGAATAGAGAGACTATTGAGCAAGAGCCAATGAGGAGGCAAGCAAAACCACTATGCTGCAGTGTGTTCTTTGCTTCTCTGTCTAAACCCCGGGGAGAAAGATATGGCAAATATAGCAGTAGAAAAATGAAATACATAAGGGCTGAGGATTTAGCTCAGTGACACCGTTGCCTGCCTTAAAAGTGTAAGGTTGGGAGTTTAAGCCCTGGTACTGAAAAGAAAGAAAGAAAGAAAAATGAAACACTCAGTGTTGACCAAAGAAGGGTTTGTCTTCTTTATGAATGGTTGCTGTCTTTCTCTCTGGCACAGAAAGTATCTACAGCTGCTCGCTGAGTCATGGTGAGAGCCATCGCTGGAACCTTGGCATTTTAAAGGTATGTGAGTGAAAGTGTGATTCAAAGGGCCTGTTAAGAGCAGAAAGGAGAGGAAGAGAGGTAGGACTCTCATGTTTCTAACTGAAGCACCATCTACAATCTTCTGCCTGAAAAGTGATCATAAGAAAATATGTGAAGAAATGTGGCAGTCCATTGAAGGACCCTTCCTTATTCTAGCTGAAAGAACCTTGAGTTATTTTAAATACACACAAAATGTCTATAATTTGCTTTTAACTTTTGCATGCTTGAATGAGAAACTCTGATAGCTGGGGGGAAATGCTGGGGCATTCATCGGGGAAAGGAAGGCAAAACACATATTTGAGAATACACTTGAGTTCAATTCCACAGTTCTAAACAATTTGTGGAACGTACAGAGTGTAAGAGAAAGAGGTACAGCCCTATATTTATGACTTATTCTGTAGGTACCATTCAATGAAAAAGCAAAAGAGTCAAACTTGTGGGATAAGATGAAATTTTCTTTGGTTATATTGAAACAGAGGCGATTGTGAGGCAAAACAAACAAGCAAACAAGCAAAGACCCCAAGCTATCGAAAGAGTAGGATGTATATGGGTTAGGGTCCAGGTATAATTATTAAGATACAAATAAGAATTTTGGAATAATCAGCTAAGGTGAGGAGAATTGTATAGTGACATAGGATAAGGGGTTGCACAGTCAATAGGGTGGCTCTGTTTGCTTAAGGAGGCTGAGAGCAGAAGAGGAGGGAAGAATTGGAAAAGGGAGAGCCTTGCACAGGCCATGGCTAAATTAAGGGATCAGTGGCATAGGGGGAAACACACTGAGGATCAAAGGAAGAGGCAGCAGCGAGGAGTGGTGGGAGACCCTGGAAGGAAGCAGGACATCCCAGAAGCCAGGGAGAGAGCTTCAGAAAGGAGAAACTTGCCACCATTGTGAAATACTGCTGGGAGACCAAATGAGAGGAGGACAGACTATGTATTGAATTATCAACAAAGAGGGCATCGGTGACCCTGGCAAAGAAATTTCAATTAACTTCTTGGAGCAGGAGTGCTATTTCAGGAGTTTGTGAATGAGAGATAAGAAAAAAATAGGTATGTGGGACATTTTCCATGCACTTTGCCAGCTGGGTGCCTAGTATGCATTCAAGGACATTGAATGATTAACACATGCTTATGATAATGTTGCAGTATATTTCTAGTCCCTATGGGTACATATAATTTATATTTATAACTAGTATAATATAAATGAAAAATATCAAAAGAAAGGAACATTTACTGATTAAGTTTTGATTAACTATAAACCTGGATAAATGCATTTTTCAAACAGCCTATCACCTTTCCAAGGATGCAGCATAATAACAGAGGTAGAGTGGGGCAAGGGAAAAGAGCGAAGCCCTGAGAAGGCTTACTTCCTTGCTTTTTTACAGAAATACCTGCCTCTCTTCTGTCTGTCTGGTTTGGGGCGGGAATAAGAGAGCCACATAAATCCCCTCACCATCGCTTCCCAATCTGGAGTCTTGATATATTGAATTGGGTTTTAGGTTAAAGGCTCTGAGGTTTTTAACGCATGGGTATTATATCCCAAAGGGCTGTCATCTTAGCATGCCCTGTACCATGAAAAGGTACAATGATCCATGGGCTTTTCCTTTCTAATTTCCATGATCTTTGCCTTTTGAAAGGCTGCAGTTTGGAGAAAATGAAATGTTCAAGTAACATTTCAGGGATAAAATTGATTTTAATAATATGAAGACTTACTTAAGTCATGTTGGTGATATAGCAACATGAAATAATGTTTAGGTGGGGATTCAAATAAACAGAAAACATAAATATCCGCGAAGGAGGAGGAAAGGAAAGATACAAAAGTACTGACAGCAGTTACAACAGGTAATGTTCCACGAGCCGCCTTTAACATTCCTTTTCTGCTTTTTGAATTTTCAAAATTGTACCCAATGAACAGTACATTGCATGCTGTGGTAAGCCACATAGGTTAGCCATTCCTCAGTCTCATTTCAGAAGTAAAGCACTCATCTTCCCCATCCATAGCCAGTGCGTGACTCCGTGGCTGAAAGTACTCAACTGAGTTTTGAGGCAATTGCTGTGGTTTGTGAAGTCCTTGCCGCACCGAAGTTGTGCTCTTCTTAGGGACATTTACCATTCAATGACTGACCCGTGAAGGTGTGTGAAGGTCCAGGTTCTCTTTAGAGAACCCCTTTAGAGGGTGGGAAAGCTAGGGCTTTCCCTGACGTCATTTGGTACCTTTCTTTGGTGGGACCTCATTCTATCTGTTCCCTTGCATGATCTTTCTTCTTTCAATCCATCAGGGGTGTTGACCCTTCAGGCCAGAACAGTAAATCTTTGCTGTTTGTAAGCAAAAGAAAAAGAAAAAAAAAGGAGAATTTACTTTTTAAATAACCCAGTGATTAACTGACAGTGGAACCCTCATCACTGGTGGAACATGGAACACTTACAGCTCATGGCACATACAACGGTAGATAGTAAATCAAGAGGAGGTGGTGGCGAAAAGGAAGAGAAAGATAGATGTGATATAAGAAATATACAAAGGTACTATTTATAAAGATACATCATATATCCGAAGTTGGATGCTGTTACTGGGGGGTAATAAGTTGTTCTGTGTCATCAACCTGGCCATCTACTTTACATAAAAAGAGAAATTCAAGTTCTTTGATGTTGTAACATATAGGTTCACGGACAGTGGAAAATGAGTTCACTGACATGGTAAAGCTCTTGAGGATAAAAATTAGAAGGAAGACTGAAATAAGTATATGTTGGTGGACGTATGAGAGTAGGTTTGTGTGTGATGACCTTTGATGGAGCATTAATTGCCAGCAGAGACCATCAATCTCAGAAGGCTCAGGAAATAACCAAGCACACAGAATCACAGGGGATTGAACAAAGCCTTTCATGTCGGCACAACAGATACATGCATTGAATTAACACGATGGCAAAGGCAATGGATGGACCAAACAGCATAAGCATCCACCAGTCTAATCTAGCTTCTGATGCTCCCAAATAGCCAATGTGCTGGCATCAGAGACCAAATATGAGTTCCTCTAAGGGCACAGTTAATCTTTTCTCTGACCCAGTCCTTCCTTGAGTTTACATAGAATTTCATCCACTAACACAGGATTCCACTCATATGCAAGGTCAGGTGACAAGGCAATCTGCGGAAGTGATCACTTACTGTGCCACCTAGAAGAGGTTGACCCTGTAGAGCAAAGGAGTGGTCTGATGAGGAATACTTGAGCCACCAGCTTGCAAATGATAACTTGGAAAAGTGAGGTATCTTCTTCTAGAATGTAGAATGTGGTACCACACCCTAAACCAATAAGCTTTCCCTAATCTTGTTTTTCCAACAGACATAATATATGGTGCCAGGGACCAAAGGGTGGAAACAAATGCTCCACCATGCTTTCATTCTAAGTTACCCACTTGAAAAATCTGTTCTTCTTTTTCATTAAACCATGGACTCTGTTCATTTAGAAGCCAGGAGGTCACATCATGGCAGTGATAACTGGATCATCAAGAGAGAATAGAATGCTGTTACTCAACGAAGGCATTGAAGAACCTGTGGGCATTCTTTTTTTCTGGTCTTTCAGTACTCTCCAGTGCTACTTCGCTTGTAAAGGGACAATCACAGCAGCCATAGACTGAGAAAAGCCTACTGACAAGGAGCACAGAACCCTCATTCACCCAAGTTAATGCACAATCTATACTACAACAGATATTAGCCAAAAGCAAGTAGAAGCTAGAATGGTAGCAGAGGAGAGATGTTAGGCTGTATCCTTGAGGCCAAGTGAAGCTGCAGGATTAGAGTTCACTCCAGCAACTATTCTAATTTTTTTCTAGGAAGATCTATGAGATTCAGGAGGAACTGTTCCAAGATTTTATTATATACCTTATATAGATCTGGCTGTTGTGGATGCTGCAGTGTACTGTCTAGACCAAACCTCCAGGACTAAAACATTCCTTCTCTGTCAGTGTTGACAGTTGATAGCTCTCAGCTGAGATTCTCTCCGGGCTGAAGAAGGTGATCTCAGCTAAGGAGAGGCTCTTTGCCCTAGGTCACACTGTCCACATCCTGTTCCAGAGGCAGCTCACACCCACATAGTAGTCAGTGAGGATATAGAGCCTCGCTGTCTTGCTTCCATCCACATAGTAGTCAGTGAGGATATAGAGCCTCGCTGTCTTGCTTCCATGAGCTCTACTCCTTAGGGCCATCCCACTTCAGATCTTCCTGTGGGAGTAGCAGGGGATCTTTATTGTACATTGCAGTTCAATTTCTCTCTGTTCTTCCTCCATTCTCTCACAAATACGACTCTAAAAGCACCCCAATAAGCTTCCTAGGCAAAATTCTGTCAGAGTATATCCTCAGGAGATCCAAACTGCAACATGGGATATTAATTTAGAAAAATATAAATTTAATATTTTACAAAATGAACTACCATCCTCCTCCTCTATATACAAAGCAACCAAACTAAAGATATTTAAAATGCCAAGGTCTTGTCAGGGCAAAATATCAAACAAAGAAACATAAGTAAATTAGTGGTATAAGGTGAAAAATTATATTCAGAATCAGATGCAAAGAGCAAAAGTAATCATCTCAAGTTTTGAAAGGGCAGTGGATAGTCATGGTAGAAGAGAGGAAGATAATCCTCAAAATATACATGATGCTGAAGTTCTATTAAATAATTACTTTGTTCATTCTGAGGATAGTCACCTCTTTTTTTTTTTTTTTTTTTTTTTGAGACAGGATCTCACTTTGTAGTTCAGGCTGGCTCTGAGCTCACTATGTAGCCCAGGCAAACCTCCAACTCAGCAATCCTCCTGTCTCTGTCTCCCGAGTGCTGGGATTACAGGCGTGAGCCACCACGCCTGCACTGTGGTGTGTGGTATTGATTGCTGGTGGGTGTGAGACACCATGCCTAACATTGTATGTGGTTACCGGGATTGAACTCAGGACCTTGCGCTTGTGAGGCAGGCGCCAGAACCACTGAGCTAAATCTTCAGCCCAGACAGTCACCTCTTTACTTCATAACATTGTCAAGCTGAGAAGGAACAGGAAGGTATAATAAGAACAAGCTCATTATTTGAACAGGTGAGTAGGCAGATAGCTGAGTAAGCAGGACTAACATAAGCAGGTGTCTACCATGAAGTGCTACCTTATGTCTCTTTCAGCCAACACTATATTTTGAAGATTCACAAAATTTATTTTTGTCTTTAGTTATTTTTATTTTTAAAAAATTCAAATAAGTTAAAATAGCCCAGCTAATGCTGAACTTTCTTTGCTGAAGTATAATTTTTCATATGTTTTAATTTAATTTTAGTACAATGATTTTGGTAGTAGACACTTTACAGTACTTTTAAGTGAGAGGTTTTTCTTCTTTTCTTTGTAGTGTGCTAATTCAGTCCAAAGAGACCCAGAAGGTTGTGTGATATCATGAGGAAAATTGACTACAAAGACTTTCATTTACATCCAGCTCTGGAGTCTCGGGCAGAGCACCACCTCCTTGTCCTCTTCATCTTTGAACCCAGTGAGGAGGACTGAATGATTACCAAGCTTCCTTCAGCCCAGGTAATGTAAATTTGGTGTTATAAAGTAAAATTTCATGGTGGTACATGCCTATAATTCCAGTACTCTGGTAGCTAAGGCAAGAGTATTACAAGTTCAAGCCTAGCATGCACAACTTAGTGACTTATAAACACTCCTGTCTCAAAATAAAAACTAAAATGTTAGAAAAGCAGCTCAGTACAAAAACCCTGCATTTAGTCCCTAGTACTAAAAAGAGACCAAAAAAAAAAAAAAACCACGTAAAAAGCAAGAACTAAAATTTCCTTCTAGAAAAGCTTAAGTAATTTTGGGTATATTTAACTTTTAATGATTTTTTTTGGAGGAGAAGTAATCAATGAAAAGAAAACAAATCAATGTGACAAGACACACTGAATATAAAACATTTAAGCGACATTAAAGAGATACTGTTTTGAGACCTCCAAAAGAACACAGTTGGTAGAGAATAGCATGGGCTAATACTCCTCTCAGGAAGATAGAGGGGTTTTGCAGCACAACATTTTTTTAAAATAAGGGTAAACCACTGCAGGTACCAGGAGGCATCCTTCAAATGCCTGCTATTAGGGCACAAGAAAGTACCCTGGGTCCTCTCCCCCAGAATAAGCCTTTCTGATTCCAGGTTCTTGAATTTTCTGAACATGCAGCCTCCTCCCTTCAGCCCCCTTCCTGAGTGGACTGTGAAGCTCCGCAGTTCATGCAGAATGAGTGAAAAGATTTGGGTTTCAGGGAATCAAAACGCACAGTTCTGGGATAAATCAGAACATGTGTGGTACAGATTTGGAAGAGTCGCTTTAGATAACAATGAGCTCAAGATCCAGGAAAATTATTTAATGATGAGCTAACCCTAATGCTTTCTTTTGTCATACCCAACTTTCAAATTAAAAGAATCAAGTACTGTGTTACTTTTCTAACTGAAAAGTGACAAAATATCAACCATCTGGTTTTCAGTATTAGAATTATCATACAGGTTTTTCTCTTCAGAACACGTAGTGAGCTATGCAGAGTGAGCACTTAGAAAATACATCTGATTGTGTTTGGCGTTAGTGGCTTTTCCTCTGTGTCCTTCTGTCTTGCTCCCAACACGAGTGCTCCAGACCCCGCCAGTCTTTTTATGTCCATCCATCTATTCAAATATTTCTCTTTAGTTAATTCATGTGAAATTTTCAGTATGTTTATATTGCACTGAGGACCCAAAGAGCTAGGTACAGTTTAAGACTGATGCAAAGACTGAGGATGAGATCCTATTAGGTCAGAAAGAAGGTTTACATACTTCATTTTTAGTGTGAAATCCTTGAAAATAAGCCAAATAAACCCATAAAATAGCCTTCTACTATTCATGTCTTTTGCTTCTTTCACTTATAACACAATTTTTGTTCCTGTTTGTATGAAAGATATTCTAAAATGTAGAAATGTCAGGAACAGGAATAGATCTCCCATTTGCTGTTTATAAGACAAAATAGAGATTCCTGTAGACATTTGCTGAGTATGTAGACCATAGAAATTGAAGAGGTAGTATAATGAAATTGATCTCTTAAATAAAATAATGAAACGTTGGTAGATAATTTATAATTTAGACACAATATTTAGCAGATAGGGAAAAATAATTGAAAACTAAGCCGCCAAGTGATGGAGTAGCACAGCTGCTTGGCAGTTCTCATGGTTTTTAAAAAAAATAATTTTAAATATACGAAAGCAGGAATATCAGAAAAAAATCTAAAATGTCCCCAAATGAACATTAAGTAGATGAACACCAAGAGGCAGTTCTGAGTGACAGGAGTAGTGACAGTTTAAATCTCCGAACAATGCAGAGAATAATGACAAAAGATCTCAGGACCTCAAAGTTATTGCAAATGCTATTTTTTATTCATTTCACCTTTCTAAGAATGATTTACACTTAGAATTAACAGAGGAATGTATCTGATTTTTATTTGTCCATCTGAAAGCCAAACTAGTCATCGCCTGTGGGTGGCCAAGTTGCACGCTCCTAAAGCCAGCCGTCATGTTCAGATGCACAAGTGCAGGACAGAGCCGGTGAACATGACAAGGCTTGACCATGTGCTCAGTACCTGTGATGACGAGCATGCTCTATTCCAACAAATACAAGGATACAATCTGACCCACAGAACCCTGGATAGACTCTCCTCCAGCATGTGATTATAACACTTAATTATAAAGCGCCCATTCAAATCTTAAAAAATGAGTATTCTTTTACCAATTAAATATAAAGCTGTAGATATGCTTTCTGAAGTATAAATCTATTTAAATCTAGCAGAATATTTGGTCAAAATTAATTTTTTAAAAATTTAATTTTTATTCATTGTTTATTGGTACATTTTAGGTATATATTATGATCATATTCATCACTGGAAATTTGCATCTTAGTTCTTGTTTTTTTGCCATTGAAACTCAAATTGTAAGGTTGATTAGTTTCTTCCCTAATGTCTGAAGATATGTGCTCACCAGTGTTACTTAAATTGTATCTACTAAACAGATGTTCTACAGATTGAAAATTTTCTATGATTAAATATGTTTGGGATAATAGCTCTTACTAGAATAGCCACTATTCTTATTAGAATATGAATTAGCCCTAGAGAGGATTTTTAGTAAAGAGGGAAGTAGGTATTCAACTTTAAAAACTGAAATATTTGAAAATTAATTTCTTTCACTAAGTTTTTATGTCTGGAGACATTTATTTCAGAGGTATGTTTACTGGAAAGCTAGACAATACAACATCAGTAAATAAAGAGAAAATATTTTTCCTCAGGTAATTGCATTTATTTTTCAAAAAATATTTTTTCTCTGAAGTTCAAAATATGACCTTTCAATTTCTAAGTGTTATATAATTTTAGATTAAGAACTGTGGCAATATCTTGAAGTTGGAGTTAACCATACTAATGGGAAGCTACAGAAACATTTGGGAGAACCAAATGTTAGGTACTCTCAGCCATCTTACCAAATTATTGTACATTGGCTCCAAATAATTCTGAAAGAATAGGAGCCACTTAAAATGGTTGAAACTGTATAGTGCTCATGTCCATCAAAGCACTATTTTTCTTTTTTTTTTTTTTTTTGAGACAGGGTCTTGCTTTGTAGTTCAGACTGGCCCTGAGCTCACCATGTAGCCCAGGCAAGCCTGGAACTCAGCAATCCTCCTGTCTCTGCCTCCTGAATGCTGGGATTACAGGAGTGAGCCAGCACACCCGGCAATGTGGTATGTGGTATTGATTGCTGGTGGGCAAGTCACCACACCCAGCATTGTATGTGATTACCAGGTATCAAACTCAGTACCTTGTGCTTGTGAGGCAGGCGCCGGAACCACTGAGCTAAATCTCCGGCCCCCATCAAAGCACTATTAACAAGAGTCAAGCTAGGGAAACGGCCTGTCAGTGAGTAAACAGATAATAAAATGCAAAGTGTATACATGTTAATATATAAGTGAAATATTCTTCAGTAATAAAAAGTGAAAGCAACCCTGTGATTTGGACAGACATGGATACATTTGGATGCCGCTGTGCTAAGTGAAATAAGACAAATATTGGAAGACAAACAGTAATATGATCTCACATTTCCATAGAATCTCAATGTCAAATCATAGGAGTAAGCAGTCGTTACTAGGTGCTATGGAGATAAAGAGTAGGCATTTGTCACAATTAGATCTCAGTTATTTCAGTTATGAGATAAACATTTTGAGTATCAGTGTACAGATGTAGTAGTGATGTATGTGACAATTAGCCTGATTTTTCATTACTTTATATGTGTTTATATATTACATACCCATCACATTACTCATCTTGTATACAATTTATTATAATCCTTGTCTATAAGTATTTAAAGTAAAATATAATTAAAATGGTTGAAATGACTAATAACAGAAAAACAGTAATTTCTTTCATGAAACTTCTTATTTGATCACTAAACTGTATCTATACACAAATTAGTTTGAGAGAAATGAGAAAAAAGATAAAATTAAGCTTGGTGATCAATTAATTTTCAAGTTTTTATTCAAATTCTTAATAACCAATTATTAATGTAATGGCTGAATGAATTTTATTTCTCTGGCTTAAACTTGGCTGATATTTGAGTATTGTATGTACTGTTGCTACACAGAAGAAAGGTTTAGAGTTTATTCACATCTCTTTAAAACCTTGAGAACAAAGATTAAAAAACTAGATGAAGTATCAAAGCGGAGATTTTTTTTTTTCCTTCTGGGACTTGGAGAAATTGAAAACAGTATAATACTTTTCTTTCTTTTGAAATGAAATAATTTGGCACTATATCTAGAAACTTAAGGTAACTATTCTTTCATTTCAAAAGAAAAGTTTTTGAAATTTATAGTGAAAAATACATAAACCAGCCAAAAGAAAAAAAAAACCAAAGCAGTTGCAAAAAACACCGTTTGCAATTAAAGAAATGTCTATTTATAAACATAGCCTTTGAATAACTTGTTATCCTGCTGAACTAACAAGCACAAAGGATAGCCTTTACATACTATAAATCTTATCTAATAAACTTCATATTTGAAAGCATGTATTTTAAGACAAAAAGTTAAATTCAAAGAATACTCAAAACTGAAACAAAATTAGATTCGTAGAAAATTATCACATGCATTCAACTACAGATACTGCAAACCTTTGTTTCTTTTTCTTTTCCCTTTAAGTTTTATTTAATTTGGTGATTTTGAAATAATTATGCATCATAGCATAGACATATTAAGGATTGTATTAAGTAAACATTACTGCAAATAGTGATGACTGACGTAGTCTCTTGGAAGTCCCCAGAGACCATTTGCAGTAGACGCATCAGTGGGAAGGGGCTGGATTAGGACAGTGGTATAGAGTGCTGGGTACCACAGACCGACTCAGTGACATATTTTTTCAGTAAAACAGCTTAGCAGACTGGATGTGAAATATCTGATGAATTGACCTGAAGTTGCACTTCAAAAATTCATTGCTAAGATATATTTGGTTCTATTCACACGTTGCTTTGGGGCCTGAGAAACGCCTTTGTAGATTATGAAGAGTAGATATTCTGAATTGCCCCAAACACGAATTAAAATAATTCATCTTAATCCTTGGCCCTCCATTTCTGAAGAGTCTTCACAAATGTTAATCATTTGAAATACTGTTTTTCTCCTGAAAAAATGTTCATTTACCAGACAAAGTAGCACAGCAGTGAACAAGAGTAAGACTTGCAGCAAGATGTAAATTGTTTTAAAGTTATACATATAAAAGATAAAGTAGAGAAACTATCTGGCAGAAATTGTATCTCTATCTTGGGTCTAGGTAATGTTTTCATTCATTTCAAAAATGAGATATTTTTGATTATATGATATAAGATTTATTTGCTTAAGTTAAAACAGCAAAATAATGTGTAGGGACATATTTTAACCATACAGTGACATATAAATCTAAGAATCTCTCAATTACCATTTCATACTATTTCCAGGGAAAAAAGTAGTGTAAACTATATTTTGAACAAACTTAAATGCGTATCCTACTTTTTGGAGAAGTAAAATAAATCTGTGTATACCTCTGGCTTACATTTTTATTCATATAATAATTTAATTTGGAATTTTTTCTATATTTGTTAAAATATCTACCTCATTTTATACTAAAATATATGAAATATATTCTGCCATCTATATGAACCATAACAGACATACAAATTTTTTCTAGATTTTTCATGTGTTCATCACATGTATTTATCTGCTAAGCTATAAAATTTTTTATGAGTCCCTTACTAGAAAGAAAATTAAACTTTTTCATTTTCTTTTAAAATTATTTTTTCCAAGGTTGTTTTTCATGTCTTGAATTTTGTTTTTATTTTGTTTTCACTCTAGGGTTAATTTTACACCCTTAAGTGTACGTTTCCCTTTTACAAGCTCCAAACTTCATGTAACACTTAGAATGTCTCCCCTGTACCAATACTCTAAATTGCTTTTACTGACTCCCCTTTTTGTAGTTTACAATGTATGAGCCAGCTTTAGTTAAACATAAGAAGTGAAGCTGAGATGTTATCTCATTTCTCCAAATGTTAATGAATACTGTTATGTAATCCATTTTTCCCCCTCCCTTCTTTACTTGAATTCCATCTTTATCACATGTAAAATATTCGTATAGTTTGACTTCCGTTTGCAGACTCTAATTTTCCTCAGTCTACTCTTGCAGAGGTAGCAACTTTGTAGGTCTCTAGATGTATAATGTATAAATCTGGTAGGGTCTGTTTCCCTCAACGTTGTTACTATAATCTTTCATTCTAGTCTTCTACTTTGCCAAATGAAATAGGGTATTATTTTGCAAAGTTTTCAACAGTTCTGCTGGTATTTTGAAATGATGTTAAATGTACACATCTGAGAAAATACACATTATATAGCATAAATTATTCATATCTTGAGTGTGTCTTTCATTTCAATACTTCATTACTTTTCTTAGGAAAGATTTTTTATATGAATTCTACATATTGATCATTAATTATCTTCCAGATTTTATATTTGAAATGTCATATCCCATTGTTTTTCTAAATTGGTCTTTTTTTTCTACATTGGTATGTAGAAACTTCTATTTATTTTTAATCAGTTACATTACCGAAATATTTATAAATAATTTTTACTTCACTTTTTAGATGTTTTATGTTTACTTGCTATCAACTGCAGAATTAAAATTTGGCCCTTACTTTTCAAATTTATGGTCTAATTACAATTTTATGTTACCATGTAGACTTTGCTTCCAGAAAAAATGATAAATGACAATGAAGCAATAGGGCATCTTTATATTTCTCATTTTTACATCTTCTATCTTCTTAGGAGATAACAGAAATACTTGGATATTTCAGTACTAATCTAAAGGCTTCTTTTTTAATTAAAATTTGCATTTGTCTCATGGTAGGAAATTCCCATTTCTAATTTGTGTTTTTAAATTTTATAGTAGAAATAAATATTCCTTTAAAATAACTACATTTTCATTAATATTGTTGACAGTCTTGGTTGTATATGGAGTACAAGGTATTCTTTTTATCTACATGTACAATCTGTCATAATTAAATTTAGTTAATAAATATGTCCATTATCTCATTCATCTTTTTCATGATGAGACATTTGAAATTAACTTCTTGAGTTGTTTTTAAACATATAATACACTTTTATTAATTATATTCACCCTTCTATGAAATAAATCACATCTATTGCTCTTGTCTATCTGAAACTTTGTGCCTTTTGATTAGCAACTCTCTAGTCTGTCTATTATCATTCCTCCAGCCTCTGTTTATCATCATTCTATTCTCTGGTTTTATGAATTAGACTGTATTAGACTCCACATATAAATAAGTTTTTATGGTATTTGTCTGTGCCTAGCTTGTTTCATTCAGCACAAAGTCCTCTATATTTAACCATGTTAAAAAAATGACAGAATTTCCCTCTTTTTAAGGCTAAATAATATTCTACTGTGCATAAAGACCGAATTTCCTTTGTCCATTAATCCATTTTTGTTTATTTTAGACAGGGTCTCACTTTGTAGTTCAGACTGGCCCTGAGCTCACTATGTAGACCAGGCACACCTCAAACTCAGCAATCCTCCTGCCTCTGCCTCCTGAGTGCTGGGATTACAGGCATGGGCCACTATGGCCAGCATTGGGGTGTGTGGTACTGATTGCTGGTGGGTGTGAGTCACCACACTCAGTATTGTTGTATGTATTACTGGGGATCAAACTCTGGACCTTGTGCTTGCTAGGCAGGCACCAGAACCACTGAGCTAAATCTCTACAGACACTTGGACTAATTCTATAGCTCTGCTATTGCTACTAGTGTTTCAAAGAATGAAGGAGTACAGATATTCCTTGAACATCTTGCTTTCAGTTTTAGTGGCTGTCTACCCATTTCAGGATATATAACCCAAGCACCTATATTTTTATTACCTATTAAATTAATCATATTTTTTTCTCTACTCTCTATATTTGGCATAACAAAAGGTTTTCACTACTAAAACATCCTTTGTATAGCTTTATTTTTCCAATAAGTTACTATGCA
>PVIC010020932.1:7402-29175 GCA_004025085.1 Thryonomys swinderianus | reverse complement strand
AGGAGAGCGTGGAGAGAAGTATTTCAAGCATTGCAGGAAAACAACCTCCAACCTAGACTGTTGTATCCTGCAAAACTATCTTTCAGAATAGACGGGGAAATAAGATACTTCCACGATAAAGAACACCTGAAAAACTTCACAAGCACGAAACCTGCACTCCAAAACATCCTAAAGAACATCTTGGAAAAAAACACAGAAATGAGATACATAGAAGACAGGATGTGGGCTGAGCCCTCTCAAGGAGGCTTTTTTGGGCCAAAACACTCTGTATGGAGGAGCAGTTTCCAGAATGTCACCTTTAACCAAAGGGAATGTTAAGAGTATGAAAAAAACTTCACTGTAAGGAGGCAGAAGAGCTTGCTTCTTTTGTCCAGATTCCTTCCCCAATACAGATTTTCCCCACTGTATGTCACACAAGAATAAGCTAAATTTGCACCAAGATACTTGATGGCTATTATGCTGTCTTTTTTCTAGGAATATGGCATCTGAACTGATCAGAGAGGCCCTGCTACAATCCCCTTCAGGAGTTAACACTCTCTTTGACTTCCCTGCCACCAATGGGCCACCATGAACATTTGCAGAGGGATCTTGTGGCAGCACCTGAGATGGGGAGGGCTGTGCCCTGTAAGCTTCAGGGAGCTTCCATGTGGGAAGAAACCCTGTTGATGTTTGTGACTGTGACTGGGATGAGCTTTGCTGCCTGCAGACTGCTGTGGTGTGTCTGGACCGGGGGACTTGGTTCTTGTCTTTGCCTCTGGTGGCTCTGGTGGTCATGCACACTGTAGTGCTTGCTCTGTGGGAGAACTACTCTGAGATCTTCATGGTTCCTGGGGAATTATTGGTAACATCTGCTCTGCTCTGTGAGATCTATATCTGCTTTGGCCTCTGAGTCTTTTATTATTAAAGATAGATAAAGGTGTGGCAAATGGTTGGGGTCAGGGCTACTCAGAGTAGCACAGATCAGGCTCAAGCTCAGCTTCTTCTCTAAGTCTCATTTCTGCCTTTTTGTTTATTCACCTTGCACTGTTGGGCTCACAGGAGACTAGAACTTAATTGTTGAAGGTAGGTGAGGAAGGAGGTGTAGAAGCTTAGCTAGAGGAGCAGTGAGGGGCTAAACCTGGACTGCTTGGAGTTAGGTACAGGGCACCCTATGGAGAAATTGTCACAGCTGAAGCTTGTGCATGCTTTCCTGAGGTAGCAGGATGGGGGCCACATCAGAGTCAACTGGTAAGCTGGAGCTACTAGAACGTGTGAGGGAGGAGTAAAGGCCTCTAGACTTGTGTTTTCATTCACAAGGTGGTGTGTCTGCTCTGCTCAGAGTCTCTTTTCCAAGTCACACCTCCTCTTTCCACTCATTTCCACGTGGCTTGTGCATAGTGGTGGTCATATGCCCACTGAATATGTGCAAATATTGTCTTCCAGATGAACTTGACCATGAACTTTTCAAGTTCCATAACCTCCAAGTATTAATTAGAACTGCACCACCAAATGGTGCTTAAATGCATTGAAATTGTCACGTGCTTCAATGCCTCAACTATGCTTGCCTTTTTAATTTTGTTATTTCAAGAAATTCTTTAACTCATTTGACCGTAGAGACTAGTAATTTAGTATTTTGTATATATCCTCTTAATATACTATCCATCTCTTTCTAAGCATACAGGAATGCATTTTGCATTTCAGAGGGGTATATTTATCTTAGTGCTGAACATTTTGGAGTCCATGTTCTTTAGAGAGAAGCACATAGTAGTGAGGTGAGCTAGAACAGTTTCTTCCTTCTCACTCTTTATTCTTTGTGACTTCTGGGAAGTCAGATACCCGTTCTAAACTTCAGTTTCTCTATTTGGAAAATGAAATAACAACCCACCTCTTCTGTATCCCTGTGTAGACTGATTTTCAGAATGAGGCACAAGTATACATACACACATACACAACATAACTAGGCTGAGGTTTGTCATTACTCAAAACATGACTTCACCCTTAATAATTTTATGTGCCTGAGATATCTGTTGAATTCGTCTCCATAACTGACGCCAATAGGGAGAGTAAAGAGATTCTCTAGTAAAGATGGACTGAGCTCATGACTCTGTTGAGATTTGGTATTCTCTATGAGCACATGTGTGCTCATCTCTTCCTGTGATGTGCCTCTTCAGACAGATTCTAATCTTTTCAATTGGCCTCTCTTATGACCTTGCCTTTAGATGCTTGTATCTTGGTCTTTAGTATCAAAACCAGAAAAATTTAGTGTAAACCTCAAGCATAAAGACTGGACAAGATCCCTGATAGCATGTGTGCTTTGCCTCTTGTCAGCCCCTTGATTTGCTGTTTGGGCATCTTGAATGTATAGCCCTTCTTCCTGTACTTGAGCATTGCTCATGAACTTATTTATTGCCTATAATGTGGAGCTCTCCTATCCTTTTCAAACTGGTTATTCACACTCATTTGTCAGATTTCAGCTCCATTCATCATAGAGAAAACCAGGACTGTCAGCTACAAGGTATATATATATATATATATATATATATATATATATATATATATATATATATATATATATATGTATGTATGTCTACCTGCTAAATCACCTCCCCTTAAATATTGTGGAATTCTTAGAGAGTTATTTGTAATCTTAATAAGACAGGCATTCTCCTTTTGCTTTTATACATATACCTAATATATAGCACATAATAGATACTCAGTAAGTACTTGTTGAATAAATGAATGAATACATTTAATGTTTGCACTGTCGAGATGTTTGGACTGCAGGTTGAGTCAGACAACACCCTTTATAAAGCACTAGCTCACCTCTGTGAACACAGACAAACCCAGAAAGGAACAGCTTGTGACTGAGGGGATTGTCTAGGAAGATGGCCAGGAAAGAGGTTCTCTACTCTAGGCCCTGAGGTGGAGCTACAGAGCCAGCTGCCCGTTTGCCTTCTGGCCCTTGGGCCTCTTTGGACTTGTAGCCTCTCAAGTACCCTGGACCCGGAGCTCTTCTTTCTTATCCTCCATGTGCCCGTGTCCTACCCTCCAGGCTCTGTTTTCCTCTGGTGACTTTGTTCATCTTGTCTGCCTTTCTGGCTCCAGGGGCTGCTGGGTATCTTCCTCTTTGCACTCCTCTTGCACAGTGAACACTGCCCTGCCTCAGGCTTCAGTTTCAACTGCTACTTTTAACTGCCATAGAATGTTCCAGCCTTAACATTCCTCAGGGGTTGGTGGCCTGGACTTGCAAGTGGGGAAGCATAAGGTCTTCAGCAGGTCAGAGTCCAGCCTTCATCTTCTGGGTTTGCTCAGTCTTTAGCACATAAACCACACAGGGATGTATAATTATTTGGTTTTCTAGCCACATTCTTAACTAAGTTTCAAGGCATACGTGGCCATCTCGACAGGCTTTCCCCCTGTTTCACGTCCTACTGTCTCACTTGGCCCAGTGGCCTAGGTACCTCCAGACCCCAGGCTGCAGTTGCCCCAGTTCACAGCTGTGAATTCCTCCTCTGCCTCCGCACTCAGGGGCTGGCCTTGGGAGGGGTGGGAAGGCAATGCTAGTGACTCAAAGACCCTGCAAATACACCTTTTATCAAGGCTTACTCTGAGCTCTCAAAGGCATTTAGCTCTATGAAATATGAACTCACACCTTCCCCCCAAAATGTCTCCAGCTTTTGGGCTTTTGCCCAAAATTCTACTGGGGAAGAATTTGGGTTTTCTGTTTTATTTAACTGTCTATAATAATGCCTAGATGTTTAGGAAATGGGAGCTAAAGACTTATTACAGCAGGAGCTGGCCTTAAGCCCCAGTACCTACTAGTATTCTCCGAACAAGGAAGAGCTATTTCCTTTCTCTTTTTTCATTTATCTATTCATTTATTTCATGGCTGTTGAATACCAGGGTGCCAGGCATTAGCTAGGTACTCGGGATACAAGAGGTGTTATGTTAAAAGAAACGCACTTTCAGCTCAGAGACTGTTAGCCCGTATGAAGGGGGCAGGTTTTGAGGGCCAGCTGGCGGGAATGAGGGGTAAGGAGTGTTGATGGAAGACAGTAAAGGAAGCTGAGAGGCTACAAGAGTTAGCAGGCTACATTTATGCTAGAACACTTGGGGAGCTATCAGGGGATTTTTTTTTTTTTTTTGAGACAGGGTCTCGCTTTGTAGTTCAGGCTGGCCCTGAGCTCACTATGTAGCCCAGGCAAGCCTTGAACTCAGCAGTCCTCCTGCCTCTGCCTCCCGAGTGCTGGGATTACAGGCATGAGCCACCACGCCTGGCACTGTGGTATGTGGTATTGATTGCTGGTGGGCGTGAGTCACCACACTCAGCATTGCATGTGGTTACCAGGATCAAACTCAGGATCTTGCGCTTGCGAGGCAGGTGCTGGAACCACTGAGCTAAATCTCTGGCCCTATTGGAGGGTTTTAAATAGAGGAAATATGGTCACATTTGGGTTTTTCTTTAAAAAGAAGACACTAGTAGGTCTAGGGTAATTTAAGAATAGAGACATTTGAAGGGACCACTGAGTAGTGGAGGTTGTTCAAAGATTTGTTTGAAATGGAGGCAAAAGGTTTAGAAGGGCTAGAACTCTGTTGGTGTGTGTGTGTGTGTGTGTGTGTGTGTGGCTTATCTGCCAGGGATGGTCCTGAGTTCTGTTTGGGCTATGTGGAGTAGAAATGGCTTTGACAGGAGTGAATATTGGGTATGGACCCCAAGGTAGGGTCTGACCTGGAGCTAAAACTTGGTAAATCACATGCTTATATGCAGTCATGCCATAGGTGTGGGTGAGCTCACAAAGGAACAGTATAGAAACGATTTTTGTGTGGGCTCAGCTTAGTATGTAGTAACCACAGAGAAGTGTAGGGTTATTTGATTCTCTAACCAATTTCTCAGCAAGTTTCCTGGTACACATGGCCATCCTGAAGTTTTGCCAAGTTTTGCCAGTCTCACTGGACACAGTCACAGCTGGGAGTTGTTGGGTTCCTGCAACCTGAGGTTAAGAGTGGCAGGAGACCGGGAGCTAAACAGGATCTCTCAAGAAGGGTGGCACCAGAGAGCAGGAGGGGCTCCAGGCAAGTGTGGGGTCCCCATGGCCTTCACTGAGTCTCCTGGTTTTCCTCTCACAAGGCTTTGCCTTGGGCGATGACTCCATCTGAACCAATTCCCTCAATCCAAATTGAGATCCAGGACATCTCCTAGGAGGGACACAGGGTCATTCTCCACATCCAGGGAAAATGGCAGCAGGAGAGCATTGAGAACCAGGTGCTGACATGGAGAAGCCCATGAAAACATGTAACTGGGCAGGTGCATTTTCTGTCTGAAGAACCATAGGTTGTAAGTCAGGAAGGTCTCAATCAGTCACAAGGCAGTGAGGTTGCAGGACTGGTGGTTGTCTTTGGAAATGTGGGAATTAACAAGTGTCTGATGAATTAAAGAGTACTCCAGAAGTGGAAGGGACCTGGAGGAGCACTGTGATGAGTCCCTTTGCTCTGAAGGCGAGGGCACCGATCTCTATTCTTCTTGCTGTTTCCCTGCTCTTCCATGTGAGATCGGAATCTAAACTCTGCAGGTTTCTTAAGCCTCTTATTTCACATATTCAATAGCCTTCTTCTGAGAGAAGGTCAGTAGCCTAGGAATTCAGTAGGTTTCTTCCATATGAGCCGAAGTTCTAGGACTGTGACATCCTTGCTACTGATCATGTCACAGTGTCACTGCCAATCTCAGTGACCATCACACAGTGCTGGTGGTATTGAGACAGAGTTCTCTGTGTTGAGAGTTTGACTGGCACTGATGACTTGGAGACAATTTAAGGAGAAAGAAATACTGGCCAGGTGTAAGGAAGTTGCCCAAAGCTGGAGGTAGCTGATAGACATTTTCTCCAAGGACTGAAGTACTCTGTCAGTGGACCACCTCTCAGATGAACTTCAGATGAAAAAGTGAGAAAAAAAGACCTCCCAAAAGGAGGGAGGTGAAAAGAGAACAAAAGAAGCCCCAGAATGAGAAGGTCAGGAGGACAGGGGATTGATGTTGAAGAGCTGGGGGAAGAAAGTTTGGGGTTATTTCCCTGCTGGGCCTGAACCTCCATACTGAAAGACACTTTCAACAGGGCCTGTGAAAAAATGTCTTCCTAAGCTAAATGAAATTGTAAAAGTTTATTTTTTATGAATGAATCTTGTATAGGTGACGAAGGGACAAAGGGAGAAAATGGTCCATAAAAGTGTAGAAGAGAATAAGAGAAACTAAAGGAATTGACTGGGTAAAGAGGAAGATTGGATCAAGAGATGTCAAAGCAGTTTCCCAAGACCACAGGGAGGAAGATGTTAACTCAGTATTAGCTGAAGGACTGCCATCAGCATTCATCACAGCTACACAGTTCAGGGATCAGTTAGCTCATCCCTGCCTCATGGAGAGGTGAGGGACGACAGGGCAGCCAGGTGAGAACTGCCTGGGGCTCCAGAAGCAGGAGCACGGATGGCGGTGTGCTTGGACAACAGGTGTAGGCCACCTCCCATTTCCACATCTCACTTTTCTCATGAGCAGCATGTTTGTAGTGAGGCTCTGGACGAAGTAGGAAACATCTTCCTAGAGAGTGAGGATGACAGTATACCCTGCATTGTCCCTGAGAAAAGCTAAAACATTCCCAGAATGTTCCAGAATGTCCTGGAAAGCCCATTTTGCATTCCTAAAACTCTTGATGAGTCAAGGGGCTGTTGTAAGTGTCCAAAGATGAGAATACCTGGAAGTGCTCTCTGAAGGACATTGGGACAGTGTGTATACTTTGGGAAGGTGGAGTCAGAGGAGGAGGACTTGACTGCTAGACTGAGCTCAGGCTGGATCTTGAATCCAAGCTGATGTGAGAGTAGGTCAGGGTGCATATGTGCAACCCACACTGGGTCCTGAGAGTGGCAAGACAGGGTTGATGACGTAAAGGGTGGGAAGGCTCGGGATGCAGGAGAACAGCTTTCTTTCCAGGAAGACTTTAAGGATTTAACAAGTTACAACTTGGGTTACAATTTGACTATGTGTTGGGTAAATTTGCTTCTGAGTCCTAATGGTTTCAGTTGATAGTTTTGTGTTTCATTGACATGCCCGTCACATTTCTTGTGAGTAGCTTGGGATAGTTGCTAAATGACAATCACAGGATTAACTTACCTTTTTGCCCTTCTCTGGCTGTGCTGGGAATATTTTTTTATTCAAGGCCATGTGATGGTTTGAAGGTTTGCTAGTCCTTCCTGCAATATAACGTCTGTGACACCAAAGGAAAAAAAATAGAGGTCTTAAAAAATCTTAGCAGTTGCAAGTTTACAACAGAAAAGAACTAAAAGGGGAGGGAGGAAAAAGAAAGATGGTGGTGGTGGTGGTGGTGGTGGTGTGTGTGTGTGTGTGTGTGTGTGTATGTGATAGTTACAAGTACGAGGATGTATCTTTGGTAAGGAAGGACTTAAGATGTTGTGTTGAAGTAAAATGACTAAGCTATTGCAAAATGAACAATGAAAGGGCGAAGTTAGAAGGATTATGTGAAGTTACCCAGGTAGGTTTGTGGAGGATGAAACTTAGAAAATGGAATTTGCATGCATTACTAAATGGGTGACAAGGATTATTTAAAAAGTTATCTGGGGCTGGAGATTTAGCTCAGTGGTTCTGGTGCCCGCCTTGCAAGCGCAAGGTCCTGAGTTCAATCCTGGTAACCACATACAATGCTGGGTGTGGTAATCACGCCCACCAGCCATCAATACCACATACCACAGTGCCAGGGCATGGTGGTTCATGCCTGTAATCCCAGCACTCAGGAGGCAGAGACAGAGAGACAGGAGGATTGCTGAGTTCAAGGCTTGCCTGGACTACATAGTGAGCTCAGGGCCAGCCTGAACTACAAAATGAGACCCTGTCTCAAAAAAAAAAAAAAAGTTATCTGATTATTTGTATTTAACATTGATTGGCTCTGAATAAAATTTAGAAGAACTAGCCTAGGAAACAAAGATTTCTTTGATTTTTTTCAAGGTAACTTATGGTTCCTGTTGTGGTTAATTTCTGATTACAAGGGAAAAATGTGCCCTCTGGATAGTTCTGCTCTATAAAACCTGTTATGCGAGACCCTGTCTCAAAAAGCAAAAAAAACCCAAAAAACAAAAAACAAAAAAAACCTGTTATGCATCTGTTTGTTTTGATTGAATGAATCCGCTCACTGCTGTATCTAGCAACAAGTCTGTTTGTGATCATCAGCAGTTTCCTAAAGTTGTAAGAAAGCTAATGTCACTATTTTCAACCTATGTAGGATGGTTAAAGATAGTGCTAATTTGATAGCTTACAGGATTAGACAGTAGTCACCTAAGAAACACGTCTATAAACAAAGGGAAGTACATTGGTCTCGATATCATGTCAATTGTGACTTACCTTAAAATGTATAAAATAAAGTAACTGAGTTGTCACTTGTTAAACTCAACAAAATTCTGACCACGGCTATTTCCAGTACTTTGTAATCACATTTTTTATTCTTCTCTGAAACTTCACAAACACACTCAATGAAGATTGTGACAGATACTGCAGATATACTGTTTTTTATCTGATTTTCTTTGGCCAGTGTTGGTATAAATAAAAAACCACATTTCTTTGTTTAAAGCTGTTGCATAAACTGAATTTGTTTTGCTCTTGTGAGTTTTGTTTGGAATTTTCCTTTAAAAATTTTGTGGCTGTTGTCTCTCCCAACTCTACAGAAGTGTAATTCCTAATGCAGAAATCTAAGATATAGTCCATAATGTACAAAAATATTTAAGACTTTAACAGTGGACTCTAGATAGGTATAGATAAGTAATAATCCCTCCTTCTAAACCCTGCTGATGCTCAAATGTGGATGAAAGGATTATGACACTGACTTGGACTTGTCAAACAGTTCTCCAGTGCAGTACCCAGTAAGATCAACAGCTGGAACAACCTTCTGGTGTTGAGGAGCACATAAGAATACAACAGCTGGATGACTGGTTAGCATTGACTTTAGAACATTAAGACATGAGGCATATATCAGGGAAGCAAAAGAGCTGGCAAAATCAAAATGGTGTCATTTTTAACAGTCTTACTACAATACAAAGCCCAGAGGTTGTAAAGGAAGGGTTCTTATTCATAAGAGCTGAATGATATCCATAACAAAGGACTCTGCTAAAACCATACAGTTGTCTTGAGCAGATTTAATGTAACTGCCACTGGAGAACGCAAATCTAAAGATATTCATGGGTAGGCACAACCTCATGGACACAGTGGGACTATTGCTCTATGAACTTGGAATTCCCCTTCTTTTGATACAAAATTCAATGCCTCTCACTTGATGTGAGAAGTAATTGGCATAGCTAAGCCTTTGCTGGAGTCCTTTGTGTTTTGTTTGTCTGGGATGGCTAATGGCAACACTGAAAGGCTCCTCCTGTTCCTTTACAAGTCAAAACGTATATGTGTATATCATACCCAATTCTCCTAATGTGTATTTACTGTCTTTGCCTATGTTACAAACCTATATTACTAGTAATGATACATTTAGAGCTGTTCTTATTTTTAGTCAGTTATGATTTGTCCCTCCTACCTGGGGAAGTGATTCATGGCTTGGCTTGTTAGGACTTGTTGCTCTTTATACTATCACTGTGGGAGGTGCCACAGAAGCAGAAGATGGGCAAGAGATTAATTAACCAGCCCATCCCACTGGGTGTTCTGAACATGTTCTGGAGACCTTCCTGTTGATCCTGCTGCTACTGGGCTCTTTTTCTGCTAGTGGATCTCAAGCACTTTAATAACCCTTATGTCTCATAAGCAATTTCCAGTTATTTTCTTCTTGAAAACTTACTCTGCTGCCCTTCAAAAGCGTGTTCATATCTCCAAGTGGTCACCACTCCCCAAACCAGTGCACTAACCACGAATCAACCAAAACGGTAATGAGGTTGAACTGGAATGCCATTTCTACTATTTATAAGTTTTTTTTTTTTTTAAGAATGGCTGAAATTGTCCCAGAAGAAGAACAACAGGTGAAATGAGTGAGCAAAAGGTTGAGTGCGTAGATTTTAGAGCATGTTTTAAGTCTGAAATCATTGGAACAGCATGAAGCTGATAGGTAGAGAGATCAGTGATGAAGAGACAGTGCAGATGCTGGTTTATTTTATTTTATTTTTTTTTGAGACAGGGTCTTGCTTTGTAGTTCAGGCTGGCCCTGAGCTCACTATGTAGCCCAGGCAAGCCTTGAACTCAGCAGTCCTCCTGTCTCTGTCTCCCGAGTGCTGGGATTACAGGCGTGAGCCACCATGCCCGGCACTGTGGTATGTGGTATTGATTGCTGGTGGGCTTGAGTCACCACGCCTGACATTGTATGTGGTTACCGGGGATCAAACTCAGGACCTTGTGCTTGCGAGGCAGGCACCAGAACCACTGAGCTAAATCTCCGGCCCATGCCTTCAGTGCTTTTAATAGAGTGGGATTTCTGTCTGGAGCTTGTGGTCCTACACTGTGCATCGGTGAGCAGAGTGAAGTAAAAGAGGTGTCGCTGTTAATCACCACCTTCATGCAAAGGCTGGGAGGGATCTGTGGCTGACAGAAGAGTGGCATTGGTCTTCCTTCCCAAGGTCCCATTGCTTTATGTCCTGTCCTGGTGCAGTCAACCGTAAGTTTCCTTTTTGATTTTAATATTTTTGCAGCTGGAACCCCGAGATGTCTTAGAAGTCTACATTTGCTTGGAAGTCAGTGCTCTTAATTTTCTTTAAAGGCACAAAGAAAAAAGCTTGTCTGAAGCAACTCCTCCAGCAAGGCCCAGAGAACAACTCATTGGTGAGGAGTGTGAACAGTCTTCCTGTGGGCTGAGAGCTCCCCCTCTGTCCTTCCTCCACCACCTATGTCAGCTTTCATCTTTGAGTACAGGGAATAAGGGATTTCACCTCATAAAGGAGAATAAAGTATAAATCATGCAGTTGTGGATACAGGAATGGTAGTCACCTTCCCACAGTGCTTGCATGAGGGAAAGATAAGCACTGGTTTGAAATGCTAAAATCCAGCATGTGGACAAAGCAAATGAAGTCTTTGAGGTCTTGCAAACATGTGTCTCACTCTCTGCAGTATATGTAAGCTGAGAGATTAAAAAATTTTTTTCAATTGAATTCTTTATTGGTACATTTTATAGACAGCTCACAATCACACTCAGCATTGGGGAATTTGTACCAGTATATGACATGAGTTCATTCTCATTTTTACCCATATCCCTACCTGCCTCACAACCCCCCACCCCTATATACATGTGCTTTCTTTTTCTTTTAAAATCATATTTATTCTTTCCCCTTATTACTTTCCCCTACCACATTCCTTTTGAATATTTCCTATTTCACAAAATCTATCATACATTCTAGAACTCATTTATATTTCAGGTTCTCATACCAAAGAAAAGATACAGTATTTACATAGCTATGATCTATTTATTTCATTTATTAGTGTGTCCTCAAGCCGTGTCCATTTGCTCATAAATGACTCAAATTTGTTGTTCTTTATAGCAGAGTAATACACCATTGTATAAAATACCACGTCTTCCTTACCCAGTGTCCAGTTGATGGGCATCTGGGTTGTTTCCAAGACTGGGCTATCACAAACTGAGCTGCTATGAACATGGGCACATACGTTTTTACAATATGATTCTTTTGATTCTTTCGAGTATATTCCTAGCAGGGAAATAGCAGGGTCAAATGGGCCCTCTAATTCTAGTTTTCTGAGGAATCTCCACAGTGATTTCCATAATGGTTGCACAAGTCTACAATCCCACTAACAGTGGAGAAGGGTTCCTTTCTCCCCACAGCCTTGCCAGCATTTATTGCCAGTTGATTTCTCAACAGCAGCCATTCTTTGTGGAGTGAGATGAAATCTCAGTGTTGTTTTTAATATGCATCTCTTGAATGACTAGTGATGTTTAATATTTCTTCATATGCTTCTTGGCTGCTTTTACTTCTTCTGAGAAGTGTCTGTTCCTTTCAGATGCCCATTTTTGAATTGAGTCTTTAAACTTGGGACTGATTTGTTTAAGTTCTTTATATATTCTGGATAGTAGCCCTTTGTCTGAGAAACAACTAGTAAAGATTTTTTCCCATGTTATTGGTTGTCTTTTAGCAGTGCCAGTGATATACTTTGCTGTGGAGAAGCTTTGTAGTAGGATGAGATCTCATTTGTTGATTCTTTTTCCTAGTTCTTGTGCTATAGAGGTTTTAAGCTGAGAGATTTTTTGAAGTTCTGGTTCCATTTGGTTTAATAATTCTTTATATTTTTGCAAGTCTTTTTATTGAATTCTTTATTGGTACATTTTATATACAGTTCACAATCACACTCAACATTAGGGAATTTGTACCAGTATATGACATTCTATATTGTGAATTCCTTTGTTAATTCATTTTGCCCTTTTTGCAGAGAGGAGAAATCAAGCTGCTCTTTCAATACTTTGTAAACCCCCTTTCTTGATGAGCAAGTCCTACCTTCCACAAAGCATTAGAGCACAGACCCAGTAAGTCTCTTCCAGTTTATAATAAGGATGATTTTCCTCCTTAAGTCAAGTAACCTGCTTCTCATCTACAGCTGGGAGCTCATCCATCAGAGTGACCCTGCCGTCCCCATTTCCTACCAGTTCACACCCTCGTAGGTAATGTGTAGGAGGAGTTCCTTAGCTCTTCTTTTCTGACTCCCCCCATCCCACACACCAGCAATGTCTTTAGCAGCTCTGTCTGGAAATGTTGGCTCTTTGTAACAGGCACCTCAAAACTCTTCCAGCCCCTACTCACTGCCTCATTCCAAAGCTGCCTCCACATTTTTTGGTATTTGACAGGAATACCCAACTTCCTTATAATACCAATTTCTGTTTCAGTCATCTTGGGATATTATAACAATAAGACAATATTTTGAGTGCTCTAAACAAGTGCACCCCCATATATATGTATGTATATATATATATATGTATATACATACATACATACATAATCTGGAGGCTAGAAAATCTAAGTTGAGGTCCTAGACCATGAAATGTAAGGTTTTTGAATTGACTCAAGGCAGGAATGAAAGCACAACTGAGTGGGTGCCCATTTACTATGCTTATTTCAGTGTTTTCAATTTTACTCATTTGGTAATTTAGTAGAAAAATAGGAGTGTCCTTTCACTACTGGGGATCTTAGTGAAGCCTCCTTTTAAATCTATAGCTTAGTGTTTATTCCAGGAGGAGCATGAAACTTTACAATGTCTTTAGAGCTTTGCAAGAGAGAATATGGCACCTAGGACTGTTATCACTTGTCTACTAGCAGTGTGACTCCAATGCAGTGAATCCCACCCTTTATGAAGTGACTCGAACAAACAAATGACACATTGGGACTTTTTAAGTGCTGTATCTCTGTTGTGTTTGTTGTTGCTCTTAAGTGAAGGGTTTTTAAGTAGAAGATCTGTTTACTACAAAGTTAAACATCATGATTTGGGATTGGCCAACAGGGCTGACAGAATTTATCTCCACCTCTAGGGGGACTCTTGAGTCGCAGGACTTGTGGAGCCCTGGGTAGAGGCAGCCTTGAGACTCATGGGTCTTTGACCACAGGGTATGCAGAAAACTCAGGCTATTTAAAAATTGCACTTGCTTGCATGATAGATGTTGTGTAATAGTAAATATTCAAAGGGAAATGAGGTTTAGGGAAGAAAAAATTTGATGGTAAAAATAAAAGGAAACAAAGTTTGTGCATATAGGGGCCAGGGATTGTAGGGTTAGTAGGGGAAGGGGAAAAGTGAGAATTAAGTCATGTCATATACTGGTACAAGTCCTCAATGTTGAGCATAATGGAGATGTGTATATATAATGTACCAATAAAGATTGAAATTTTTTTAAAAATTAAAACTGCCATTTGCTATAGAAAAATGTGTTTGTGTATCTTGAAAACATTCCTGAGAATGACAGTAGTCAATACTGAGAGCTGAGGGAGGTGACTCTTGTTTCTCCATGCTAAGGAGTCTCCTTCTCCCAGTCAGGAACTTGTCTCCTTTGGTTTTATCTCAACTTCTTCTTGTCAGTCTTAAGGAAAAAGTCTCGTTTACTTCCCTCTATGCCTAGAGCCTCCCATTTGTTAGGTCCATAGAAAAAACAGCAACTTGGGTCTTGCATTAAGGTTTTAAAATCCCAATTCGATTCTATCTGGACTTATCTTGGGAAGGGAGGGAGACCCTCCCCCCACCACTTAGCTGGGAAAAGATGTCCCTCTCCTGCTGCTCATGGAACTTTCCCTCTGGACCAAGGAATCTCTACCAACAATTGGAAAAGTGAAAGGCAGCCTGAAGATCAGTGGTTTCACCATTTTCAGGCATCCCTTCACCTCTGGAGGATGAGAGATGAGGGTGAGATTCAGAACCTCCACCCAAAAAGGTTCAGAAGGGGACTCAGGAACTTGCAATTCTTATCTGGTTTTGCCTTTCAACTTTTTGCCAATGTGAATTGCATCTTTTTTTAAAGATATTGAAACCATGGGGCGTATTTAGAAGTGCCTGAGTAAAAGAGAGCTATATAACTTAGTTACCAATTTGATAGAATAATGTTATTTTGGTGTATCTAAAACACTAATCTTCAAAGAATGCTCAAATCATTATTTGTATTTTGTTTTAAAATTATAATAATATGTTTTTTATTTGATGAGTGAATGTGTAGATGAGTACACTTCATTAGTGCATTTTATTAGTGCACGCATTTTAGCATTATCATAGGGAGTTAGTAAATGTATTTAATACAGCATGTTTCTTAAATACCCTTCACATCCCATCTCGTCCTCCTCTTCTAGTTCCCCCTTTCCCTTTCCATTCTTGTTGATATTATTAATCTTAGTTTATGTTTATGACATAGAACATGTCCAGACACATTCAGCTATTTGATCTTTGACAAAGGGACCATACACTGAAGGAAAGAGAGTCTATGTAATGATTGTGCTAGGAAATTGGTTATCTGCTTAGAGAAGATTGAAACTTAACCCATATGTCTCACCATTCTCATTGTATCTTAAGGTTCAACTGAAGATCAGAAGAAAATTAAAGTATTAGGGATCAGAAAAATAAATCATAGACTGAGAAGAACTAGTCCATTATCCTATCTTTCAGACTGACCTGAGGGCTGCTTACTCCTGAGTGTGTTTTATCAGTGATGAGCTTTGGTCTAATAATAACATATAGGAGGGCTGGGGATTTAGCTCAAGTGGTACTGCACCAACCTTGGATGCACAAGGGCCCAAGTTCGATCCCCAGTACCACCCCCCCCCCCCACACAAATAGCAAACATATAGGAAACTCCTCTTTTGGAAAAGGATGTCAGTTTCTTTCCTTTATTTTCAGAGATATGTGGGGCTAGACTCAGAATTTTCATTAAGATTTTTTTTTTCATGGAGAAAAGTGAGTAGGAAATCTGGAGGCTCTAGCATCTCTGAGGAGAATTCTTTGTCTTCTCTTGGATATACTGCTGGCCTTGTATCCTGTTCATCTTGGCATTCAACTTTGGACCCTGACTGGGTGTGACCATGTATGTTCTCTGCAGAAGAAATCACTTATCTGGCCACTTACCTGGAATGTTTAAGTGAAGGAAAGTTGTCTGGTGATGGATTGGGACATGGGTTCCCTCTAGGAGAGGTGTATAAAATGCTGTAGGCCTTTTTCATGAAAAACGCAGGCATCCCAGAGGCAAGTTTGCTTGATAGCTTATGCCCATGAGGTTAATGAGCAATGGTCTATACAAGGGGAGAGTGAGCTGGGTTACTCATAGAAAGGACGTCACTGGTAGATTCAAAGCAAGGTTGGTGATGGCAAGCATTACGGTAGGGAGGCCTCTGAGGAGAATGCTCAAGGTCATTGTATGGAGAGTCAAGACTGTATCACATTTTCCTTATCCATCTGTTGGTGGGCAGCTTGGCTGATTGCACATCCTATGCATAGTGACTGGTTCCACAACACACGTGTCCGGTGGCTAATTGATCAGCTTTCTTTTTTTCATGTATTTATTTTCTGTTTGTATTTTTACTTTCCATTTGTATTTGTGAAGTGTCTAGTCGGAAAATTTACCCATTTTTAGTTGGCCTATTTGTTTTTATTTTGAAGAAACTTTTTGAAAAGAACTTTGCTGTGAACTTTTACTTCCTTATATATAGGAAGGTTGTGTGTGTGTGTGTGTGTGTGTGTGTGTGTGTGTAGGCTTCTTCTAAAAGTCAATAAATACCACATGGAAAACATTGCATGTCCCTGTCAGTAAGGGTTTTGTGGATGGATGCCTAACTGCTATTTGAATATAGAGCCACTTTTATGAATAATACTTCTGAAGTATTCTGGGACAAAATAAGTGTTCTCTCTGGATCAGAGGTATACCATTTGTGAAAGTAAACAAAAGTTATCTAAGGGCATATTTCAAAAAGAGATCCTTGTGAGGGGGAAGAGAACACAGTGGAGAGAGAGCTAAAGCTACTGCTGGATCTTGGAGACTGGGGAAGATATAGGTGGCCATTCAGTGAAGTGAAGTACTGATTACATAAAAGAAAGGGAGAGACCTAGTTATGGTTTGTATCTAGATGTCCTCCTAGGTGCTCATAGGAGGGGAGCTACAAAGGTGGCTAGATTAGGGTATGAGTATGGATTAAGGGTGTGATACTAGGATTAAGAGTAGGGTAATGGAAACCCCACTCTGGGTATGGATGGCACCAATCAACAGGGTTGAAGTCTAGATACAATATAAAAGAATAGAAAATAGAGCTGCTGCTGTTGCAGCTGCTTGCTGCCTTTGGCCTACCATGCCATGGACTGTTTTTTCCCTGTAAAGTGTTGCCTTGACGCCAGCCAGTTACGGACTAAAACAAATCTCTACAAACTGAACTAAATAAACCTTTCCTCCCTTAACTTGTGGATAATTGGGATTTTGTCTCAGCAATGATAAAAGTGACTAAGATGGATTTTGGTATCATAGAAGCATTTGTTGTCACTGTACTTGACCATGTAGGTCGGAAACCTTTGGAACTGACCTGCAGGAAGAATTTGGAAAGGTTTGGAGATGCTGAATGAAGAAATAGCCCTAGAGTGCTGTGAACCAAAATTTATAGGAGACTCTGGTCAGAGCTCAGAAGACCACAAGGCTGATAGAAATCCTGCTGGTAAAGACCAGGCTTGGGAAGTTTCTCCTGGGAAGGACTGTATACACTGGCTGTTGGATCCAGATCATGTATGTTATACTTTGGAAGAAAATCTGTCTGCATTTTGCTCATGTTCAGATTTTTGCCTGAGAAAGAGATGAAATATGGCAGAATAATTAATCCAGTGGAAGAAATTTCAAGGCAGTCAATGTTGAGTTGGTGGCATGTTTACTATTGGGGGCTTTTAGCCAGATCTGTGTTGAAAACCAAAAGAATGATTTACAGCATTTTTATTTGGCCAGAAAAGAAGCTCCAGTGAAGTCATGGAGTGCAAAAATGGAGAAGAGGAGAGCATGGTTGCTGAAAAGGAACAGGACAACTGAAAAGATGGCCTGGGGTCATGACAAGAACCAGCAGAGGACTCTGCACTTTGCAACCTAAAAACTGCAAAGAAGAGAGTCCCAGAGCACCAACTTCCAGAATGATGGTGGGCTAGAGTTTGTTCCTTAGGATTGGGTTCATAGAGCTCAGAAATCCAGGTACTAAACCCCTACAGCCAAGAGAGAAGGAAGCCTGGCTACTGCTCTAGTTGGCAACAAACCTTGGCATCATCCACATGGTACTGGTTTTAGGTGCTTGCAGAATGCAATAGAGTTGTGGTGTTAAAAGGCTACACCAGATTTCAGAATGCATTGGGAGGCCAGATAGTGCCTTCTTGAGAGGGCAGTGTGTGGAGCTGTGAGTATGAAGGCAAGGTCCAGGGGAAAACCCTGAGAGTAGGAGGAGCCCAGAATTTGGATCATTTGAGGAAACAGCAAGAAGGTAGCAGAGAAGACCCAAGAAAGAAGCCCTGGGAGCTATAAACAGTGTCATAGCAGTGGGGGCTCTGAAGCCCATTGGAGTTAACGTTTTGCCACAGATTGCCAGGGATTCTGGACATAGAACTGTGGGATTTAATGTTTGCCCTGCTGGAATTTGGTCTTGCTTTGTGTCCATTCCTTTCTTTTCCCCTATTTGTGCCTTTTTTTTTGGGACAGGGTCTCATTTTGTAGTTCAAGCTGGCCCTGAGCTCACTGTGTAGCCCAGGCAAGCCTCAAACTCAGCAATCCTCCTGTCTCTGCCTCCTGAGTGCTGGGATTACAGGCATGAGCCACCACACCCAGCTATTTGTGCCTTTTGAATGGTAATATTTATCTTGACTATTTTATGTTGGAAGTATTTGAGTTTCTTTTTGATTTGTGCAGGAGCCTGCAGCTAAGAGTTTGCCTTGAATCTCAGAAGAGACTTTGCACTTGATCTTTTTAGCCATGCTGAAACTGTTACGGCTTTAGCAACTCTTGGGGATAGAGTAGGTGACTTTTGCTTAAAGGGATGGACATTAGTCCCTCTTGAGGGACTGTAGGACCTATGTTATTGAAGAATGACCACAAAAATGGACCTCATATACAGTAACTAAAAGGGTACATATTGTGCTAAGGGTTGCAAAATGCATTGCAGAACCTCTACACGTGGCTCAGAAAGAGATAATTATCTGTGTAAGAATTAAGTTCATAAAAATAATAGCATGAACTAAGACAGGTGAATGGGAGATTCTCCCCTTATTCTCAGATCACTTGATGGGAATCAGTGATAGTAGATACATGGGGAAAGAATGTTGAAATTGGCTTCATGAAAATATCTTTGTCAGATACATTACAGTTACATTTGTTTTCTGCCAATATGATGAACTGTGCACCAAGATCGAGTCTTTCACTAAAAGCAGAGAAAATATTTTGATGTTTATATATGCTGGGTATATTATATGTTGTAAATATGCTTTAAAATTCATAAATGCATATATGCAAAAGCATTAGAGAACACAGACAAAAATAGAAGTGGGCTATGAGAAGTAAAGAATCCTTATCTGGCTTTGGATTTAGGCACTGGCCACAGAGTCTCAGATATTGTGGATTAGAACTGAAGGCCTAAGGTCCAGGCAAGGCAGGGCCTTCAGTATACAACTCATCCCACTCAAATGAACTCCAAACCCCACCTCACTTGAAGGATGAACGAGGAAAAAGCCAGTCCTACATCTGATTAAAACCTTGAAATTGAAATGAGGAGCTGGGAATATTTCCTGAACAGTTGTCACAAACAAGCCCAAAGGTTTGTTTGCTGTTCCTCAGCTTGCCACATGAGAGGTCTACCAAAATCTCACTTTGAGGACCGAGTTTAAGGGATTGTGGCCTGTTGATTTCCACAGATTCCAACTGGAATCAGATTTCAACTAATTCTAACTGGAAGACTTTACCCTCATTCAAAAAATTAAGGTTCTGGATAAAAATGAACAGTTCATTAAAGAAAGGAAAACATTACAAAACAGAGTATAACAAGCTGTCTTGAATGAAAGCCAGGAGAAGGGCTGGAGATGTAGCTCAGTGGCACCAGGCCTACCTGAAAGGCAAGGGACACAGAGACGAAAGATCCTTGAGAACTTCAGATCATACTAAATTTTCACTTGCAGAAAAATATTTGTTAAATTTCAAAATATAAAGAGCATGACCAGAAATTGAGTGAAGAATGAAATTTGTAAAATAACCAAACAGATGTTCCAGAAATTAAAGACAATTGAAATTTAAAGCATATTTAAAGCATATGGTAGCATATGCTTGCTTTAGTCAAAACTGGTTGACAAGGACCAAAGCTATTATTTTGCTATAAGCAACTAGAAAATCAAGTTAAATGTATGAAACAATAGTTTTCATAGGTGAGACAGGAGATGGACAAGGACTGCGATTCATATGCCCAAATAAAACTAAGTGAAATCTCATGACTGTACAACCCTGCATCATCCTAAGGACAATTTCCTGGCTACAGTGCAGGGAAGAAAGATTTAGACTAAGGCTGATACTAATACTCTTACTGAGTTGAGGAGACAGACATCAGACATTGAGGATGCCAAGTGGTCAAAGACAGGGGCAGAGTCACAGAGAAAAAGAAACAGCAGATGTAGAAAAAACTGTGGAGCAGGTAAAGGAGACGCCATGAATTTTTGGCTAGATGTTGGCTCTGCTTGAAACCACTCAAATGGTCAGTTAAGAACTTCTGGGAAAGAGAGAAGAATAATTCCCAGGACTGAACAGAGATTGAGCTAATTGGATTCTGTAAGGGAGGGTTCGGAAGGTCTAATGAGTGTTATAAACTGGCAGTAGATTAACAGAAGAAAAAATGTGTATAAAGATATTATGTACAGGGGACTCTCAGGAAAGTGGATACCTCCAAAGACAATGAGAATTTGAAGCTTATTGTGCATTCTGGGTGATGGAAAGGAACTGAAGCCTAGGGCTTGGTGTGTGTGTGTGTGCGCGTGTGAATGTGTTTATGTAAAGGACATGTTGTAGAAGGGTAAAGGGAGAGACTATATTTGAGTGCCTTTAGTTTTGTTGGTGTGCCTGCCTCAGTGTCCTGAACTGATTTGAAATGTGTGCCTCAGTCATTCTGACTGAGAAGACTCAGAAGTCAGATGATGTCAGATCTGATAAATAAGGTAGATGAGGATGTACAGGTTGTTTTTATGGTCCTGCCTTTCTGTCAGCAGGGCTCTGGGAGGGGCATTCACCTTAATTTTGATCATATCTCATAAAGTCACTCATGAAAGAGGACTTCCAGAACTGCTTCAGAAATTGACAAGAACAGTGGGATCAAGTGTGTTCAAAGCAAGGGCAAGTATTTGGAGGGGTATTTGTGGAAATGTGACTTTTATGCTAATGAACTTTTAAAACTTAAAAACATATCATATTTTGACCATCTCATGTATGTAGTACAAAACCATCATTAGGCAGAAGTCTCAGAAAAATAGGTGGATGGGTGATGTGTCAGAGTCTGGCTTCTCTGATATAATCTTTACTGGCTGATGAGTTAGTTTATCAGAGGAGACAGTCCATACAAAGTGTGTCCCTTTTTGGAGGGCCTGTCTTCAAGTCAGATAAAGTAAGGTCAGAGAAAACTTGTCAATATCTGCTCACTCCCAAGTGTCATGAATTTAAAGAACTCAGCATATCAAGATTTACCCTTCAGGTTGGTGTACCCTGAAGCCCTTCAGTTCATACTGACCAGAGTGCAAAGTTCTCTGATAAGGAGATGTCAGAGTCCTCAAAAGGGCAGCACCTTAGTAATTGGTTTCGATCAGCTCCAGACTTCAGGCTACAATAAATCTTCCCTAGAAAAGCCTAAAACTAGGACCTAAAAGGATACAATTGATTCCAAGAAACACGTGAGTCAGAATACCATGGAAAGGAAGAAATTAGCATCTGCCAATTTAAGTTGTGATGTGCTTGACGTCCCGTCAAAAACTGTCAAACATGCGAAAAGCAGGAAAATACAGACTATAAGCACTATAAAACACTGAACAAAAATGGATTGTATGAGCCAGAGATTTAGCTCAGTGGTTCCTCTGCCTGCCTAGCAAGTGCAAGGTCCCTGGTTTGATCCTAGTAATGACATACAATGATATAATATTGGTGACTCACGCCCACCAGCATCAGTACCACACCCCGCAATGCTGGGCATGGTGGCTCATGCCCGTAATCCCAGCACTTGGAAGGCAGAGGCAGGAGGATTGCTGATTTCCAGGTTTGCCTGGGCTACATAGTGAGCTCAGGGCCAGACTGAACTACAAAGTGAGACCCTGTCTC
>PVIC010020931.1:0-29044 GCA_004025085.1 Thryonomys swinderianus | reverse complement strand
AAAATACATATCAATAAGATGGGTGGTGTGCTAACAGAAGATATAACTAAATAGTTAATGAACTAACAAAATGATCAGTGAGTTTAGAGAATAAACCAATAAAAAGCTAGCTGAGCTAAACAAAATTATACAAAACATAATTTGTTTAGCAAAGAATCAGGGCTTAGTAGAACATACTAAAAAGAAAACCAGGAGATTAAAAGTTCTATTGGAAGTATGGGCAACTGAAGTGACCATTGTGAGGACAGAATGTCAAAAATGAAAGAAAATGAGCAAACCAAGGCTCTCCCTCTCTGTAGTTTGTTGTTTCTAAGCCAAAATAAAGCAATTTGAGGGTAGAAGAGCAGGGAATTCTCCCCTCTAGAAACAAATGATGAGCAGAAAAAATTGACAAATGGGATCTCTTTTTACTAAAAAGCTTCTGCACAGCAAAGGAAACCATTAGTACAGGAAAAAGACAACCAACAAATTGGGAAAGGATCTTTACCAGCTGTCTCCCAGACAAAGGCCTACTATCTAGAATATATAAAGAACGTTAAAAGATCAGTTCCCCCCAATTTAAAGACCCAATTCAAAAATGGCACCTGAAGTGAATAGACACATTTTTCAGAGGAAGAGGTAATAGATGCCAAGAAGCACATGAAGAAATCCTCAACATCACTGGTCATTCGAGAGATGCAGATGAAAACAACACTAAGATTTCATCTCACTCCACAAAAAAATAGCTGCTATCTCAAAATTAACCAGCAACAAATGCTGGAAGGCTGTGGAGAAAAAGGAACCCTTCTTCACTGTTGGTGGGAATCTAGACTGGGATAGCCTCTATGGAAATCAGTGTGGAGATTCCTCAAAACCTAGGATTAGAGGTCCCATTTGACCCTGCTATTACCCAGCTAGGAATATACACAAAATAATTAAAAGAATCATATCATAGTGACATATGTGCACTCATGTTCATAGCAGCTCAGTTTGTAATAGCTCAATCTAGGAAACAACCCAAATGTCCATCAACTGGAAACTGGATAAAGAAGATGTAGTTTTTCTATAAAATGGAGTATTACTCTGCCTTAAAGAATGATAAGTCTTAGTCATTTATACTCAAATGGACATACCTTCAGGACATTCTCATTAGTGAAATAAATAAGTCACAGATGTATAAATGTCATATCTGTTCTCTGGTACGAGAAACTGAAGATATTAATGAGTTCTAGAATGTATGATGGTTAGTGTGAAATAGAAAATATTCAAAGGGAAATGTGGTGGAAGTGTGAGTAATGGAGGTAAAGAAAAAATGTAATGGTAATAGAAAAGGGAAACAAAAGTTATGTATTTAGAGGGTGGGGTTGTGGGGTGGGAAAAAATGAGAATTGAATTGTGGCATATACTGGTACAGATTCTTAGTGCTGAGTATGATCGTGATATGATGTGTATATACAATGCACCACAAAAGATAAAATTAAAAAAAAAGAACTGAAAGAAAAAGTTGATGCTAGTGACTATATACTGAGAATTGCCTTTTATGGAGAAAATATATCAAATAATCACTAGATGATGGAGTGAAAACTAATGTAAGATTAATTGCAATTAGTGAAAAAAATCAGATAACAATACAAATGGCATGAAAAAAAATCTATCTCTTTACAAAATACTGCAAAACTCTCCAAAAATTGGGAAAGGATTTAACATAGAGATAAGCAACAAATATAGAATCCTAAATAGCTTGGTCAGGAAAGAACTTCTCCATGACACATTCTAGTCAAGAACAAGAAGTCCCACATCAAATACAAAATTTCAAGCTGTTAGAGAAAAGCAACAAATCCCTTGTAAAGGTAAACTCACTAGAATAACAGCAGATTTCTCAACACTAACCATAGAGGCCAGAAAAGCTTAGAGTGAAGTGTTTCAAGCTCTAAAAGAAAACAACTTTTGACCTACATTGATATACATGGAAAAATTATCTTTCAAAGCTAATGGAAAAATAATGTATTTCATGATAAACAGCACTGTGGAAACCCATGTCTACTAAACCAGCACTCCAAAAAATTATCAGTGATAACCTGGAAAGATACAATGAAGCCAGCAATTCCATAAAGTCTGATAGAATGAATACATCAAGTATAGTTAAGTAAAAGGAAATCAGCAACAAGAAAATAATGCGTTGATAGGAATAAGTCAATAGCATTCAGTAATACTTCTCCATATGACTGGCTATAACTCCTCAATCAAAAGACACAGTTTGCCAGATCAGATAAAAGGCAAAATCCAAACGATACGCTATATCATGTAAGAAACACCCCTAGGATGAGGCCTACTTTGTCATGATATATGATCTTTTTGTTGATTTGTTACATTTTGTTTGCCAGTATCTTGTTGAGGATTTTTGCATCAATTTTCATTGACTAAAACTCAAAGGATAGAAAAACATATTCTATTCAAAGGAAGTAAAAAAGAAATAGGAGTAGCTATGCTATTTAGGAAAATGGGATTTTGAGTCAAAACTGATCAAAAGAGCTAAAGAAAGGGCCGGAGATTTGGCTCAGTGGTTCCGGCACCTGCCTCGCAAGCGCAAGGTCCTGAGTTTGATCCCGGTAATCACATACAATGCTGGGCATGGTGACTCATGCCCTTCAGCAATCAATACCACATACCACAGTGCTGGGCGTGGGCTCATGCCTGTAATCCCAGCACTCAGGAGGCAGAGGCAGGAGGACTGCTGAGTTGGAGGCTTGCCTGGGCTACATAATGAGCTGAGGGCCAGCCTGAACTACAAAGTGAGACCCTGTCTCAAAAAAAAAGAGGCAAAGAAAGTTATTATATATTGATTATTATTATATTGGTTAAGGGAATAATTCAACAGGAGGAGATAGCAATTAAAAATATATGTACACCAGGGCTGGAGGGTTAGCTCAGTGGTTCCGGTGCCTACCTCACAAGCGCAAGGTCCTGAGTTCGATCCCTGGTAACCACATACAATGCTGGGCATGGGGACTCACGCCCACCAGCAATAATACCACATACCACAGTGCTGGGCATGGTGGCTCATGCCTGTAATCCCAGCACTCGGGAGGCAGAGACAGGAGGATTGCTGAGTTCGAGGCTTGCCTGGGCTACATAGTGAGCTCAGATCTAGCCTGAACTACAAAGTGAGACCCTGCCTCAAAAAAAAAAAAAAAAAAAATATATATATATATATATATATATACCAAATACTAGTGTGCTGAACTTCATAAGACAAACACTACTAAATATAAAAGATCAGCTAAACATCAATGCCAATTATGTGGGAATTTTAATATCCCACTATCACAAAAAGAGTGATGGGCTAGTCAAAAAAAGAGACATATCAGACTTAAATCACACATTTAAATAAATGAATCTTGATCTGTACATAGCATTTCATCCAACAATATATATATTATTCTCAATAACATGTGGAACTTTCTCCAAAATAAACCACATAATGGCCCACAAAGCATACTTAAGTACCTAAATACAAAAAAATCAATTTTATTCCATGTATATCATCAGATCAGAGTACAATGGAACTAGATATCAATACAAAGAAACAAGAGAAATTATGCAAACACATTGAAATTAAATAATGCACTCAATAACATATAGATAGTGAAGAGATTAAGGAAGAAATTAGATTGTTCCTAAATTCAAATGATAATTCTGTAACATATCAGAGTATATGGGACACATGAAGCAGTCCTAAGAGGAAAATTTATAGTTATAAACATCGAAAGACAGAGCAAGCCCAAATTAAAAAAAAAATAATGAAACATCTCAATTTCTTAGAAAACTGGGAATAATCCAAATTCAAGCCAGTGAATGGGAAGAAATTAATTAAATTGACTATAAATAAAACAATACCAAGAATCAATTAATCAAAGAGCATATTCTTCAAAAGAGCAAATAAAATAGACAAATCTTAGTAATCTTACTGGCTAAAAAAGGGAAAGACCCAAATCAGTGCAATGAAAAAGGCAAAATCACAAAGGCATCACTGAAATCCAGAAGATTAATAACTACTTTGAAAACTTGTACTCCAATAAATTGCAGAATCTAGAAAAAACAGATTCCTAGATAAATTACTAGAACTGAGCCAATAAGATATAAAATTCATGAATAATCCAATAACAAGTAATGATATTGAACCAGTAACCAAAACTTAATACCAACTAAGAAAATCCCAGGGGCTAATAGAGTCTCTACTAAATTCTGAAAGAACTTTAGAGAAAACCTTACACCCATGCTTCTCAAATTCTTTAATAGAATTGAAAGGGAAGAAGTTTTCTTTTCTGGAAACTAGCATTTTCCAATTTCTAAAATTAGACAAGGACCCAACAAAAAAAGAACCAGAGACCATCTCTTTAATTACTATTGATGAAGAAATGTTCCACAGGATACTATCAAACAGAATGATCAAAAAATCATACGTCATGACCAAGTAGGCTTCATCCCAGGAATGCAAGGATGGTTCAACATACACAAATCAATAAATACAATACATTCACATGAACAGAAACAATGACAAAAGCACATGATTACCTCAATAGATCCGAAAAAACGCCTTTGACAAAATCTATACACATTCATGATTTTTTAAAAACTTGAAGAGAATGGGTATAGATGGTCTGTATTTCAATCTAATACAACCATCTAGGATAAATTTATCATCAATATCACACTAAAGAGAGAGATGTTTTTTCCCTCTAAAATCAAGTATAAAAGAAGGATGTTATCACTATCATCACTCTTGCTCAACATAGTACTCAAAATATTCACCAGAGCCAGCAGGCTAAGGAAAGAAATTTATTTGAAAGAGATTTGTATAAGAAAGTCAGAAGCCAAATATAAAACATATTTTACATTTAAAAAGCCAGAAACATGATATTTTACATAGAAATCAAAAAAATTCCGTGAAAAGACTGCTAGAATTAATAACCAAATTCAGAAATGTAGCAGGACACAAAAATCAATAGTGTTCTTGTATACAAATAATTACTCATCAAGAAAATAATTAGAAAAACATTAGTTTAGTGTTCTTGTATACCAATAATTACTCACCAAGAAAATAATTAGGAAAACATTCTGTTATCAAGAAAAATTAAATACTCAGGAATTAACCTAACCAAGGAAGTGAAAGACCTTTAAAATAAGTACCACAGTAAAATAAGAAAGGAGATCAAAGAAGACATCCAAAAAATAGAAAGCTATCGTGGTTCACACCTGTAATCCCAGCACTCGGGAGGCAGAGACAGTGGATTGCTGAGTTCGAGGCTTGCCTGAGCTATATAGTGAGCTCAGGGCCAGCCTGAACTACAAAGCAAGACCCTGTCTCAAAAAAAAGGAAAGAAAAAAAATAGAAAGCTATCGAAGAAACCACTTGTTCCTGGATAGGGAGAACACATATTATTGAAAAGGCCATATTTCTAAAACTGATATACAGATTTAATGCAGCTCCAATCAAAACAACAATATCAATCCACACAAAACTAATGAAAATAATCCTAAAATTCATGTGGGACCAGAAGACCTCCAGAATACCAAAAGCAATCCTGAACAAAAAGAGCAAGACAGGAGACATCACAATCCTTGTCTCAAGTTATATTACAAAGCAACAGAGAAGTGGCATAATGCTGGCACAAAAACAGATATATGAATCAGTGGAACAGAATAGAAAATACAGAAACAACCTCAGGCACATCCATCCATCTCATCTTTGAGAAATGGGCCAAAAGCATATACTGGAGGAATGATAACCTCTCTAGCAAGTACTGCTGAGAAAACTGGATACTGACATGCAGAATATTGAATGCAGACCCATATTTTCACCATGAACTAAATTAACGTCAAAATAGGTTAAAGATCTAGCTGTTAAAACAGAAACTTGTAACCTGCTGGAAGATAAAGTAGATAAAACTCTTGACATAGGTTTAGGCACAGACTTTCTGGAGAAAACTCCAATGTCACAAGAAATAACACCAAGAATCAAAAATAGGATCATATCAAATTTTAAAACCTCTACAAAGTGAAGGAAATAACCAACAGAGTAAGGAGAGAACCTACAGAATGGGGAAAAGATTTTTCCAGCTATACTTAAGACAGAGGACAAATATCTAGCACATATAAAGAATTTTTAAAATAAAATCCCAGAATAAAAGACTCCATCAAAAAACAGTTAACTGAATTGAATAGATACTTCACAGAAGTATACATGACCAGTAAGTACATGATAAAATACTCAACATCACTGCCCATTAGAGAAATACAAATTAAAGTTAAGATTTCGTCTTACTCCAGAAAGAACAACCATCAAAAAAATCAAGTAACAACAACTGCTGGTTAAGCTGTGGGGGAAAAGGAACCTTTCTACATTGTTGGTGAGAATGTAAAGTAGTACAATCACAGTATGTAGGTTTCTCAAAAAACTAAAACTGGAAATTCCATTTGACTCAACTCTGCCTCTTCTAGATATCTACCTGAAAGACATCATAATACAGTGATATATGCACACCCATGTTTATAGCAACACAGTTCATGATAGCTAAATCTTGGAAGAGATATATATATCCATCAACAGATAAATGCATAAAGAAAATGTGGTACTTACACACAGTGGAATACTATTCTGCCATAAGGATGGTCAAACTTTGTAAAAAAAAAAATGGATACACTTTGAGACCATACTATCAGTGAAATAAATGAGACACACACTTAAATATCACAAGGCTTTTCTTATATGAGAAATCCAATATATAAATAAATTAAAAAGCAAAATAAAGGCTAACAGGAAACACTAAGATAGATCTTTTGTAAAAGCAAATGGAACCCTGAAATAAAGGAAGGAGGAAGGGAAGAGAGAAGTGGATGAAAACAAGAATTAATATGTGTTATTATATGTACCAACTCCCTATGATGAAAGTAATACATACTACAAACATATACCAATAACATAAATTTATAAAAGAAAATGTTGTTTTTATTTTTCTTAGAGTTATTTTAGTAAAGCTCTCTTCTGTCTCATAATTTTGTCTTACCTCAGTAAAAGCCACCTGTTCTGTTTACTAAATTCCCTTAAGTTGATGACACGCTTTCCTTTTCTATTCATATTACTACTTATATGTTCCCTTGACACCCAGATTGGGCCACTGGACATCTCTCAAACAAATAGGCATCAGAAAGAATGTAGAATTTGTCTTCTGGTGGGCTGGCAGGGAATGATTTTGAGCTCCTCTACAGTGAGGGAAGGGAGCAATTCTACTCCAAAAGGCCCCTGAGACAGGACAGAGAGCCAATCTTCTCCCACACTCCACCCTGGGTCAGCAGCTCAACCAGCATTCCAGGAGCTGCACATAGTCACAACAGGTGCAGTTCTCTGGGATCCCATCTTAACACCTGGGCTTCTCACAGCCTTGTGAAACCCTATCTTTACCCCAGTCCCTGAGAGTGAAGGGTTTTCTCTATGCCTCTTAACTCTGCTTTCTCTTGAACCACACTCCTTAGTTCACACCTGCCTCTGAGCTCACAGTAGTTTCAGCACAAATGCTTCATTTCACAGACAGATCATTATGAAAAAGTTCCAGAAACTTGGGAAAAGAGGTTCCTCCAACCTTCACCACAAACATTCATGTTCTAAGTCCTGCAAAAACCATAGTTCCTCTGGGAAGCTAAGCAAAGAGCTCCTTTCAAGGCATTTAAGGGAGAACAGGAAATGATTTGAGTTTGGACTCTAAAAACTTGGGTCTGAGACTCACCTCTCAGAATCTTGTAAATGTCAACATGCTGTATCACCATGAGTTATCTCTGTAATCATGTTACTGAACAAGACTAACTTCAGGCCCTAGTCCAGAGCAAAGCCCTTCTAGTACTCTCCCAGGTGGCAGATATTTTTCTGCAAAGCACTCCCCTCAAACTCTTTGGGGAAAGGGAACCATGATAAATCAAAAACTAAATAACAATAGCAGAGGCTATGCCATATTTTCATAGCATGTTTATGAGGACATCATATGGAACAGAGCTAAAGGGCTTACTGAAGTCAGAATATTTTATGTCTATTGCTGTTGCCTTCTCTTCCACACCTGTCATTGTGACGCTGGAGGAAATTAAATTGGTCTGATGTGATTGGTTCCCTACACACTCGCATTGCTTTTCATCCAGTACCCTCTGGTTTTCTGGTACTTGTAAATTAATTATTGGATGATTTGTTGCAATATATCTCACAGGATAATAGTGCTTGTCATCACATATGACATTTTAATATGTTTTTTAATTCTCTGGCAATGTGCACTTGGTACATATAAATTATTATCATTGGCTTTTATCAAAGGTGTCAAGTGATTAGGCATGAAGATGAGTGGACAGGTTGAGCTCTCCCTCTAAACAGAATAGCTGCTCATGGAGAACTCTCTTGGTGGCAGAGGGAGATATAAAAAGGTCCTCATCTTCACCTAATTTGCAAAACATAGCTACTTTTCACTTTTTCCTTTTTCAGTCACTACCTTGGTTCAGCAGGCAATGCACCTGTCTGAGAAATATTTACTCATTACTTTCTGAGCATACCTAATCATTTAACCCAAAGAAGATGTAAGCCCTAATACCTGTCAACTTAGGGATCTGGAAGCCAAAACAAAGGACCTAAGTCTAAGTCGCTAACTATAGAGAAAAATTTTCCTGGTACATTTTCAAACTCCGTTCTGAAAGAAAGAGATAGAAGTCAGCACAGTGAGCTTCTGAGCTCAAGGTTCCACTGGCTGGCCAAGGTGGACAGATCCTCAGAGCCTTACCTAGTCAGTGAAAAGATTTGACCAGATATCCTCAGAGGGTCCTTCCAGAGAATAGTTTTGCTTGATATTAACTTCTTAGTCGTAGATTAAATTTTAGACCAAAGGAGAATCAGGCTCACTGACTACTGACATTTTAATATGTTGATAAACTGCCTAATGACTAGAATGTCTAGTGGGAAACCCCATGGATTTATCCAAGTATGGTAGCAGGATGAACCCCACCAAAATTCAAATGAATCTGTGGAGGTCTTTGGTGCTCCTACTTCCAGGCCTCTCTGTTCTTTGTTGTTTCTGCCTCTCTCCTTCTGCTTTAGGCTTTTGATGCTTTTACATTATTCCTGATGGCTCATGAAAATTCCAGCTAAATATACTACTCCAGGCAATGTTTACTACTCACATTCTTCCCAATCCACCTCCAGCCATCAAACTTACTTGTCTTCTATCTCTACCAGAAGATCTGCTCAGCTATCTCATCAGGAAGACAAAAACAGAAGTCATATATATGAATGGCTAGTAATCATTTATTGTTTTATATAAAGACCTAAAAAAAAACAAAGGTCATTCGAGATATGTGGCAGGAAAAGTGGTTTTCAGGCCAATTCTGAACAAGCTAGTTTATAACTCACAGCTCATCCTTCCACCAAAGGAAAAGATGAATGTGTTTAAAATGAGATTCAGAACAATGAACTTGCCACATTAGAAGTGAGAGAAATGCATGGCTTTGCCCTGCACCCTGAAACACTCTGCTGGAGAGGACAAAAATGGATTAAGAATAATAATCTCTCCCTCTCCAGGAATTTATTGGTAAAAGAAGTTACAAGTGACCTATGAACAGGAGGAGCTTTGCATCCTATATTCTTCTTGCCATTTTTATGTGACTATCAAATCTCTTCTCGCTGATCCTGGAATTTATACCAAAAACAATGAAAGTTGACCTGGAGATCTCTAATGTCTCTTTTTTAAATATTGTAGTGTTTACCTTTGCTTGTCTTTTCTGGGTTAAAAAGACTGTATGTAGTGTCTTTATCATCAAATGGTTACAGGAATGGAGAAATCCCTAGTGAGTGCCCACTATTCCCTCTGGTAAGGGATAAAGCCTTACTGCAGTTGTTCCCTTGTCCTTTCTGTCAAAATGGTGCACCCTGGCCTCTAGGAACTTGTACCTCCCCAGGTTCACATCCAAGCAGCAGACCAGCCCTTCTCCTTTAGCAGTACTTTGAAATGTTTGTTCTCTTGTTTTCTAACACCAACCTAAATTCTGGAAAAGCAGAACCTATCAGTTATATTCATTTTTTCATTGATGCTTTGGTACATTTTGTACATATATTATGATCACACTTAACATTGAGTATCTGTTACATTTAGAGATGTGTTGTGCATGCTCAATACCCTCCCCATTCCTACCACTTGAGGTGTGACCTTCACAATCCAAACTCAGCCAAAACTCTCACAAGCTAATCAGATAAGATGGCATCTCTGTGCATACAGCAGAAGATTTGGTCTAAACTCCAGAGATTCCCTGCTCCACATGCTCCAGCCCACTGAGTTACCAACACAATCCAATGAAATGTCTGGTCTGCCCATCACCCCATACACACTTACATCCCAAGGAATGCTACAGTAAGGTAGCATGAGGTCATTACAGAAAGAAATATGTTGAAGAATTTCTAGAAGAGTCAGAAATTCTCCAAGTGTAGCTGTGAGATTTACATGCTAATCATTTAATCTCTCCATGTTTCAGGCTCCTTTTCTATGAAACAAGTAATAATACCTGCCATGCATTTTGCAAGGATCACCTGGGGTAAAAGATGTGAAATAAAACACCTTCTAAACCAAGACTCTTTGAAGAAGTATAAAACTGTAATTTCCAGAAAATTATTTCAAATTAAACATGTCAAAGTCCCATCCCTATTCTCTAGATGACTAACCTCAGGTCCAGCTTAGGACCTGGCAAGTCTCTAGAAAATTCTGATTCATGCTGCCCTATTGTGTGCTGTGCAGATTAGAGAGGCAATTGATAGCACATGGACCCCAAGTCTAACTAAAAACTGAGTAACTGCTTACGGGAATAGCCTCAAAGAATTATGAAAAGTTAAACCTCTCAGCAACAGGATCCTGACTCTAGGAACCCTGAAAGGTAGTTGTGCCATCTTTATAGTTGGTAGCAAAGCTAGATTACGGCACATTTAAAAAATTTAGTCAAGGATGATACCTAAGATGAGATGCCCCAGCTAAACTGAGTTACCAGTAAAAACATGTAACTACCAAGCTCCTTTTCTTACTATATTGTCCCAGGTTGGTCAAATCAGGTTTTCACATACAAGGTTCTAAAACAAAAATCTATTCATTAAATTCCAGAGGTCAGAACTAGGGAGATGTTTTTGTTCCTCTACTCTCATCCTGGGGACGGTGTAGACATGGTAGGAGATGTGGATTAACTGTTTCTTGGACAGTCACAATGCCAGGTTTGCTACTAGACCCTAGGTTACTCACCAAAGTAACCATCATTAATTGACCTCTCCTTCCTTGCTTTCCTTCCTCATGTTAGACACTCCTGGAAGTCATCAGCTAGGCTGTTCTAGAATAGTAATGGAAGTATTCTAGACCCTGAATGCTTGCCTTTTATTCACAACGACTAATAAACTACTGTGTTTATCCATATGCTCACATACATTAATCTACCACAAGGCTACGACATCTATTTTGCATATCTAGGCTGGTCTTCAATTACCTTCTTAGATAAATCTTCTTCAAACATCTGAATTACACTGATAGTGAATATACCTCTAGTAATATCCCACCATCATTGCTTACATGTGAAATATATTCTAGGGCAATTTTTTAAATAGCTTCAAATTTCAGACTTCTCCTATTAAACAAGAGTTTATAATCCTTTCCCCTTGAATCTGGGCAACTTAGGCAGAGGTTGACAGAAGTAGTAATGCTATACAACTTCCAAGGCTAAACCAAAAATATCATGTAGCTTCTTCTTGAGTATCTTAGAACACTCACTCTTGGAACCCATATCAGAAGTTCAACTACTATTGTATCACCATGCCAGGGAGATCTTACGTGGACATTCCGGACAACAACTCCAGCCAAAGCTCCAGGCAACAATGACTATTAAACACAGCCACATGACTAAGCCATCTAAGACATTCTGTCTTTAAAGATGGCAGATAATTCCAGCCCCATCTATCTTCTGACTACTACATTGGAGGTCTCATGGAAGAAAAGCCCTCCTGAGCATTTTTCAAATTACTACTCTACAAAATTGTGAATGAAATAAAGTGGTTGCTTCAAATTGCCAAGTTTTAGGGTTAGTTTTTACACAGCAAAAGTAAGTAAAACATCTAATTTCAATTTTTGAAACTTATAGGTTGGGCATTTGCTCAGACAATTTAATATGAATACAGTTGGGCACTCTCATTCCTGTGGATGGGCATAAAACTTGATAAACCTCCCTGGAAGCAATTTTGACAACACCTAGCTAAAACTTTAAAACATGCATTCCCTCTGACCTCTCAACTGTAATTCTAAGAGTCTGGTATAATCCACTAATTACAGATCTAGTCAAAGAATTATTTGAATCAGTTATTAAGATGCTCTATCTTGTTACCCATAATAAAAATTTGAAAAAATTTAAACACACTACTGAGACAGTAAACTATTGTATATTATATTGTCATTATATATTATTGTTTATGTTGTACATTGTATCTATTTAAAACCAGGTTTTTAAAAACATATTTGATGGCAAAATACTTATGATCTATTGATAAATAGAAATTGAGGATATAGACGGTATTTTTCTTATATTAAAATTGGCTTTCTGGTGCATAGCTAGTTCTCAGGATGGTGCTGCTGAAAAAAAAAAGCCTGAAAAATCAAACTGGAAATTATTTTGAACCTTACTCAACTAGTAGAAGATAAAATTTTTGCTCTGGGAATTCTGAGCAATTTCTAAGGAGCAATTTCTAAAAACCATTGTGCTTTTTAAAAACATAACATTTCATGGAAGGAAAAAGCTTAAATTATAAAAATGACCATATCGAAAGAATACTGTAATTCCCACTTTTTATTTTCTTCTATTTATTTTCTATATTTTTGGTAGCCAATTGTATTACCTCCAGTTAAAAGAATATTTTAAAGAGAAAGAAAATTATTGACACCAAACTCCCAAGAATCTGAAAAGAACTTTTATATACAACCACCAGGTACTTTAGGAAGGCTAAGAGGCCCTTCAATCACAGTGACAGGGGTAAGACAGAGTCCCTAATGCTTCACAAGAAAAGCAAAATGAGGACTGTAGAGGAAGAGGAGAAAGAATGGATACAGCTGAGGTGGGGAACTAGAGATCTGAAGACAGAGAGTGGAAACAGAAACTTAAAAGGAACCTGGGAATGACATCACAAGGAGAAGAGCCATTCAAACTCTTGTCAGATGAAGCCACCGGAGCTCTGGCCACATCCTTATGAAAAGAAGTGACATCGCACCCACAGTTTAACTACAGAACCATGGAGCCTGCTATTTATGCATGGGACTCACACCTGAGGTGAGGCTGTGAGAGTTTTGCTAGTTATTTGACTTTGTAATCACTATGGACAGACACAAGTTTGGGATTCATGACTGCCAAAGCTGGGGTTGTAGTATGGTTATCAGTCTAGTAAGCAAGGAGCCACTGTAGAGGGTGAGCTCTGTGCCAACATTAAATTGTATGTGTAACTATGGAAGGAAACTAACCCTGAGAAAGCAGTAATGCAAGGAGGATGAGGCAGCACAGGTTGGTGCTTTCCTCATTCTGGATGGAGAAAGCAAGGTGTAGGGGAGGAGGCAGTGGGTAGTGGTATCCTGAACCCTTTGGGTTGTCAGTATGCAGAGACTATGTCTGGGGTGCCACACTGAGCCTTAGCAGATCCCTGTTAAAGTTATTGTGCCACAAAGGTGGATGAAGCTGTCACTGTGCCAGCTGTCTACATTCCGGACAGAGCAGCTGGGTGCCAGCCCCTTTGGAGCAGAGAAGCACTGGTGCTTGACCTCTTTCTGTCCCTCTCTTCCCATACAACTAGGCCTCTCAGTTGGACCATCCTGGGAAATTCTACCTGCCCCACAACTTCATCAACCCATAGCAGGGAGCAGAAATAAATGTGGCAGCACCAGCCACAGATGGCCACAGCTTCTAAATAAGCATTTCATTAGTTTGGAACCCAGGGAAAACTTAGTTCAAGTTATAGGGAAAAATAAATGAGGAAGGAAAGCCTGATTTTAAATCCTGCTAGTTATGTTGAGTACATCCATAAAAAGCAGCAGAGCTCTCTCTTTAAAGAGGCCACTGTTAATTAGCTGTGTTGCCCATTCAAGCACTTCCTCTAGTTCTAAAGTGGTGATGCAGTGCTGGGGAAGAGGTGTGGGGTTCCACATATCCTTTTTATGCTAGTCGTGTCATGCTGAAATTGGCTCCCTCACTCACTAACTGTGCTTTATGCAGGAGCTGAATGGGACTAGCACTGCTTCTGTTTGTACTTGCTTCCTGTCCCTGGAAGGCCCAATTCTTCCTCATTCTTCCTTTCAGAGGTCAGTGCTCAATCCCCATTGGAGAGGACACTCAATTCTGTTTGCACAAGCTGTGTGTTCTGTTTCTCTTTTTCTTTCCCCTGTGAGTGCTTTCTGATGTGAATGCTTTTTGTGTCCTCTATATAACCTCTATCAACTTGCTCCAAGGTGTTCAGCCTTCTGTAGGAGTAGCAGGAGTTTAGGGGACACTTCCAATCTCCTCTCATCTTCCAAGAGGCTTATCCTGCCCAAGTTGGATTTTGATTGTGGTTGATTGACACTCCTGAATACCACTCTAGTAAAACTTTTCAGGAGGTGATGCTGAATTCAAACCTGAGACCTAGTTTGAATCCCAGAATTGTCTGAATCAAGAGACAAGCCATTAAACCAGTGGGCCTCTGAATCCTCCTGTGTCATTCCTCAGTGTCAGGCTCCTTGCAGTGGCCTGATCCACTGAGTACCCTGATTCAGCTCCTCTAGTAGAACAAGATTTTGTTTCTGTTCTCTCCTCTCTCCCAGGTCTAGACTCTCCACGTGATAACAATAAAACATGAACTCCCCAGATGTACCTCAGTCTCCTTTCTCTGTCCCCCTTCCTCCCTTCCTGTTCTCTTTAAATACCAGATCCTCAATGGCCATCAGCGAACATTTAATGTGGGCTTTTTCTAGGCCAGTATTGGTGAACGTTTTAGAGATTTTAGTGATACAAACAGCCCTCTGGGGCACATTTTCCATGGATTCACCAGCACTGGTCTAGGGCATTCTATCTTCTACTTGGCTCCATGAGGGCCAGAATTCTGCCTATGCTGTTCCTCATGTTTCCCTACACCTGGCAAAGACTGAGGCTTGACAGGTTTTCATGGAATAAATGAACTGCCTACATAAAAAGAGAGAGCCATGCAAACAATTAATAAAGCACAATATGATCAGTGTTATAAAAGAATTAAGTACAAAGTTCTTTGGGAACTCAGAAAAGAGAATAATTACTTCTACCTACACATGGATGCCCTCCAGACAGAGGGCACCAAAGGTCCAAAGGCATGCCAGAGCATAGATGGTGAATCCAAGAAGGTGACGAGTTCTGTAGCCCCCGTTCTTGCTCAATATCAAAGCTACAATGTCACAGAGTGGGTGACCCAGATGCCTCTACATGAGGGAGTGTGAAGAAACCAAATACTGATCTGAGATTCTCTTTTTCATGAGCTCTCGGGTCCATACCAATTCTCACACTCTTAGCCTACTCTGTGGAGGTCCTTGGATGGGCTCTGAAGATACAAGGATGAATCAGATCAGTTCCTTGACAGCTCAGTGCTGAGTAAGGGAGAAGAATGGAGAAGCAATTAAATTAAAGGATGGTGAGATACCTGATGTCTCTGCTAGCTCTGGGCACCTGGGTCATCATGGTTCCACCTGCTAGGAACTCTGAGGTGGTAAGTATGCCAGAGAGAGAATGGAGCAAATTATTCAAGGTACTAGTTTGTTCTTAGAGGGGCTGAGAAGGTCAATCCAGGAATAGAAGACATGGACCACAGGAAGCCCAGGTCCAGGTCCTGGGGCCACCATGGAATAAAGCTGATGTTCCAGAGGAGCTATGTTCCTACATCCCAATCCAAAACCCACTACCGAGGGGACCCCATCTTCTGCATGAAGGTCAGCCCTTCTGCTGGGCACGACATGACCCATTCTAACTGCCTTTTCCTTCTACCAACAGTGGTTTGCTTTTCCTCCATTCCTTTTTCTCAATCTTACCTGAAAGAAAGAAAGAAAGAAAGAAAGAAAGAAAGAAAGAAAGAAAGAAAGAAAGAAAGAAAGAAAGAAAGAAAGAAAGAAAGAGAGATTGGGAGGAAGGGAGGGAGGGAGGGAGGGAGGAAGGGAGGTAAAAGGAAAAAAACTTAAAAAGAGCAAAGAAATGAGAGAGGAAGAAATGATAACATCATGGAGGCCCTTAAACACTAAATCAGTGCTAGAGTTTGGCTCTTCAAAAGTATAGATAGAGCCTAGAGCCTCTTATCCAGGACAAGACTTGCTGCAGTATCAGGGGAGGTGGGTCACCACTGTCCCAGACTCCAGCCCTCACCCCTTTAAAACAGACTGTTCCAAGCCCAGAGTATCAGCTAGCTAGCATTAGACTAACAAAGACTGCTTGGGACATCCCCCCATCGGGGGTTCCCATCTTGAGCCAGAATTCTATGTGATGTTTTTGGTCTCACCTGACACTGAGGAAGGGCACAGGAGGATTCAGAGGCCCCACTGGTTTACTGGCTTGTCTCTTGATTCAGAAAATTCTGCACTTCGAATTGCTTGGGTTCAAACTCCTTATGATTTTTCAGGGCTGCTAGAAGGAGAAAGTATTGATTCTATGTTTTGAGAAGGTCAGCAGTGATCGGCTCTGACAGTAAGGCGGATGGCCTGTCCCCTCCCCCCTCATCTAGTTGTGGCTCCACATGCAAAAAAGAAGGGAGAAAAGCACAGAGGGGAGTGAGGAGGCAGAGTCCTTTGTCTCAGTGGTTCTGAAAGCCTCTTTAATCCCTGACAGTGAAAGTAGCCTTGCCTGGGATTGCAGTCTAGGAGAAGCAGTAAGGGTGCACTTGATCTTTTCTGTGTGCAGTTTGATTTTCCTTTTCCTCTGTGTGCTCCTGCCTGGCAGCCTATCCTCTTGATGGTGACTCATTTTCCTCCAAAGAACCAATTAAGTTCATGTAGCATCAGCAGACTCTCGATGACACTGATTAACGTTCAGAACCTGTAGGATTGTTCAGACTGAGATGACTAGGAAGGCATAAAGAAAGCTCCTCTGAGGTTTCACACAGTTGATTTGAGCTTGATGAGAAAAGTGCTCAGATATTTCACACTTCAATGAGGCCACAGGACGGTGAGCTGCCTGGAGATCCCTCCCCTGAAATAGGCCTTCGCTCCTCAGAAATGGCAGCCATGTTTCCAAACTGATCTTGCCAGCCAAGGGAGGGGTTCATTTTGGGACCTCTGAAAAAGTAGCAAGATCCTGTGTCGATATGTATATGAAAACGACAGTACATCCCTATAATCTCAGCTACTAGGGAGGCTGAGGCAAGAGGATTGCAGGTTTGAGGCCAGCCTAGGCAATTTAATGAGAATTTGTCTCAAAAACAAAAACAAAAAGGGCTGGAATTATAGCTCAGAGATATGGCACAAGTCCTTCGGTTCGATCCCCAGCACTACATTAAAGAAAGGTTAAGTGTAAATGTGTAAAGATTTTTTTAAAGAAAATATCCAGAGCTTTCATCAAATTCTCCAAAATATTCATAACCAAAGAGAGGTGAAGAAAGACTATTCTATATAGTTCTTTCAAAAATACCGTACATCAAGCCGGAAGGTTAGCTTAGTGGTTCCAGCGCCTGCCTCACAAGCACAAGGTCCTGAGTTTGATCCCCGGTAACCACATATAATGCTGGGGGTGGAGACTTGCCCACCAACAATCAACACCATATACCACAATGCCGGACGTGGTGGCTCACACCTGTAATCCCAGCACTCGGGAGGCAGAGACAGGAGGATTGCTGAGTTCGCAGCAGCTTGCCTGGGCACCATAGTGAGCTCAGGGCCAGCCTGAACTACAAAGCGAGACCCTGTCTCAAAAAGAAAAAAAAAAAAATACAGTGCATCAAGCTCCTCAAACCACCTTCCAGCTGACAGTGCCATGGAAGGTACCCTGAATTATCAAGACTGTGCCCTGAAATAACAAGGCCTAGGACAAGGGGTGATATCTTAAGTAGACCTGTGAGTTATTATAAAGATGCAGAGCTTCAGCTGAAAGCAAGGTCCATGGTCTATGCCCCAGTGGGGCTTGCTGACCAAGGGAGAGGAGCATGAGTACCATGCTCACAAGAAGCAGTGGTTCCCTTCATGGATGCCAGTCAGCTATCAGCTACAGAACTCTGCCCAGATCCGAGTGCCACTGGACTTGAACCAACCTCAATATATTCAGAGCCATGAACCAGCTTGGTTGAAGAACTTTCATCAAATTCTGAAATCACAACATCAAACACAACAGAAATCAGAGCTACTGCTGAGTAGGAGCCCACTCTACAAGGCACAACACTGAGTGCTTCAGGCACAGAATCTCATTAAATACTCTCAGCAGCCCTGTGACATGGCAACATCACCATTTTATAGATGAAGAATTTGAGATTCAAAGAAAAAATGCACTGACAATCAAAAGATCAGTATGTAGAATGGCTGGATTTGAGCTGATGTCTGGGAGACTCAAAAGCCCGATTTGGGAACCAGGCAATAGAAGGAATGAGACTGGAACTGGAGAGGAGCTTGGAGAAAGGAACACCTGGAAATAAGACATCAAAGGACTGGGTAAGTGAATGGTGCAAAGAGAACTGGGAACAATAAGGGAGTTACTAGAATGGCAGGTTCTGGTTATATAAATGATTTCTTTCATTCCTGGCAACATTAGACAATAACTTAAGGTAACTGCCATGTTCACAATGCCCTTCCAAAAAAATTTTCTCAGTAAAGCCCCTGCTGAAAGAAGCTTTATACAAATTTAGCAAAAATAGCCATGATTTCTTCTCCAGGCTTTTTTTTTTTTTTTGCCAGAATTTATTGGACCATAGGTAGATTCCTGATCAGAGAAGTCAGCTATGGCCATAGTAGGAAAAACTAGTGATTACAGTATTTTAGTTAAAGTACTGGTTACTGAGGTAGCAAGCCATATGTATCTATGCATGTATGTATGTATATATACATGTATGTATGTGTGCTGGCTCTGACCAAAAAGTCTTACTTCTTACTTGTGTAAATTCCTAAACGAGTGTTCCTGGCTAGCAGGTTTTTTCTGAGTATCATTTAGGGACACAGGCAGCTTCTGTTTTGTGCTTTCCATACGTGGCTTCCAAGGCCACTGTCCTAACTACAACACACCAGCTAAAGTGGGGGACATTGTAGAGAACTGCATTGGAGATGTTTTTGCCAGACCAGGAGTAGTACACATTCCTGCAGCTTATCACCATTGACTAAAACACAATCATGTGGCTATACCTAACTGGAAGGAAGGTTGGGCTGTTTGGCCAGGAAGAAAGTGTGATGTTTGGATGAACTTTAGCCTCCGCCAGAAGCAGAAAGAAGCCATGATGCTCAGCAGAGTATAGATTACAACACTATTTCTAATCCTCTCACATCTTCACAATTCTATCTCTGAGGCCCTTAACAGGAAAATATTTTCCTTTCCTTAAACAAAAGTCATCCTGAGAATTCATTTATCAAACAAAGTCTGTATGACCCAGGGTCCCACTAAGCTGTACGATATACACATGACCATTTTACTAATTTTTTTTCCAAGACTGTGCATAAATAGTCCCCACCTATAGGAAGGAGGACCTCCCATCTCCTCCCTATTTGGTGGTTTTCTGAAATCCTCTCAAATGAACTGGTTTTATCTTTGTGAGTTCCTGCTCACCTCTTTGCTCCTATTGACCATCACTTTTATTATCACTGTAATTCTGACCATGTCCTTCTGCTATGTCAATAGCATGGCACTCACATCACATGCCTGACTTAGCCTGGACTTCTTGTACCCCTTAGAACAGCTCCTCATCCTACCTACTTTTTGGAGCTTAATCCCTACCAGCCTCTAAAACCATACCTTGGAGAGCCCACTCCATCACTCTAGAAGTTACCATCCACTAGGTAGTCTGTGGAAGTGTCACCCCCAAGTCAGGTACTAGAAGGGGTGCCCCGACCCCTCATGATAATATCTCAAACCTTACTTAGCTCTTACCATGTCAGAACAGCAAGATATAGAATATCTTCATTGTTCTGACTGAAGTTTAATGTGGAGAAACTAAGATACTAAGAAGTTAGAGGGCTTCCCTATAGCACAGGATAAAATAAATTAGATGAAATTTTTATAGACCTATCCATTGCCATCTGGAAAAATAAAATCTTTTCCTTAATTTCAAGGACAGTTGGGGGCATGCACATGCATGTATCTATGTGTTTTAATATCTATTGATACAGTAACCAAAGTCCCTGATAAAAACAGAGAATTTAGAACTGTTAAAAGAGTAATTTGCTGAAAGCACTGGTCTTTTGCTTTAAAAGTGTCTTTATCTGAGATATGTTCATTCGAACTTTCTAGCCCATGATTATTTCCCTGAATGCTATAAGTTAGGCCCTGGTTTAGTATACAGGCATGTTCAGATCTCCCATCTGTCCAAAGTGTTTCCACTCTTTCCCAGCCATCCACCCCCAGCACCACACAGCCCTCCCACAACCCACTCTACTCCCCTACCCCAGCCCAGGCAGCCAGAGTTGTATAATCCCTCTTGGCAAAAATCACAGAAGCAAACTCAAAATTCTGAGCAGGCGAGCAGCCTATGAGCAGGAACTAGCACAGTTTATCTCACACCTCTTCAGGTGACAGTAGCCACCAAGGATCTGTCAGATACTCACTTAACAAGTTTGTTCTCAGCCCAAAAATCAGGCGAAGGGCCAGAAATGGTTAATGGCCACAAAGGTTTGCCCTTATGGACTCTAGTTTCAACATTTTAAAGTTATCACTTGGTTTCTACCCAGACGAGAATATCCAGTGTATAAGATGAAGCAGGTTAGGAAAGCCAGAAAGGATTGTCATGTCCTTTCCAAGTGGATTCTCTGGGGTAGCCGATCTGGAGACTAAAAACATTTCTCTTTCATTTATTGTGCAGCTTTTATTTAAAGGGAAAGTGCCCAAATGGAATTGAGAACATTCAGGTTGTTTTAAGGGCATATTTCCTTCCTGTGACACCATGAGCTGCTCTCCATTTTTCCAAGCTCTGGAGAGAAACTCTTCTTGCCAACACTTGAGTGATTTCACCTCTAGCGTTTCCATGGTGATGCACATCCCTGAACAGCCTGGAGAAAAGGTGCAACTCCAAGTGGCAATGAATATGAAGGAAGCCCAGCAGCTTCCTGGGCTGAAGAGGAGGTGCTGGGGGTAGGGCTAGGAAGGGGGCTTCCCTGGGGGATCTGAGCTGCACTGAGCTCTAGAACCACATATCCTCTTCTTTCATGCAGTCCGAGGTAGGTCTCCCTCCTAGGTAAGATACCATAGCTGGTAGGAAGTACAAGTACTAAGGAGAAAAGGAATCAACTATCCGGGAAATATGCACTAGGCAACGCAGCATCCACAGGGTCTTGGAGTCTGTGGATTCTCAATCACTCTCCTGGCCTCACATATCTGAGGCCCTTTGTGGACTCCATTACACTGACCAGACTTCACTATAAAACAAGAGCAAAACAAAAAAAAATTCCATAAGAAGCTAGGGTTCTATTATCTGGTATACACTTAAACATAGGGTAAGGCTTAGGGTATAGAGTCCCATTTCTTCCCTCAGACAATAACTGTAATAAAGCTGCCATTCACCAAGCACTTTTTATATGCCAGATGCTAAATGCATTATGTCCATTCTCCCACTTGATCCCACAATAAAGTAACTGGTAAGTAGTATTATATCTATTTCAGATTAAGAACGCAGGGATCAGAAAAGTTAACTCACTTCTCCAGGTCACTCAGCAAGTTAGTGATAAAGCCAATATTTGAATTCAAAAGTATCAATTTAGAGCCTTCTGTCAGGCATGCTGTAGGTAATTGTGCCTAAGGTTAAGAATGATCTCACTGAGCTGGAGATTTAGCTCAGTGGTTCTGGCGCCTGCCTCGCAAGTGCAAGGTCCTGAGTTCGATCCCATAACCACATACAATGCTGGGCGTGGTGACTCATGCCCGCCAGCCATCAATACCACATACCACAGTGCCAGGCGTGGTGGCTCGCGCCTGTAATCCCAGCACTCAGGAGGCAGAGGCAGGAGGATTGCTGAGTTTGAGGTTTGCCTGGGCTGCACAGTGAGCTCAGGGCCAGCCTGAATTACAAAGCAAGACCCTGTCTCAAAAAAAAAAAAAAAGAATGATCTCACTGATATTCAGAGCTCACATTTGCTCTGCTATCCAGAGTTTACAATGATAACTATAGCTCCAACTTGTTCTATATCTTTTATGTGCTAAATGTTTTCTATGTTTGATATAATCTAATCTGCATGTAATCTTGTGAAACAGGTATCATTTCATTTGAGGAAACCAAGGCCTAGAGAGGTGATGTTTGCCCAAAGTCAGATGCAAATCAGAAGCTCTCTTTGAACACACATATGGCTCCAAACCCAAGGCTCCCATACCTGCTATGTTTTTCACATCCATTCCTGCCACGTACTGGGTTGAGTGATCAGCAATCCAATGTTAAGATAGAGACACTAAAACCAAAGTTACTCCCCCTTTTATGACTACTAGCATAGCCACACTTAACAAACTCTCTTAGGTATACACATATCCCCATGTTAGCCTAATTATTCCTTCTCTTTTTCACCAACCTTAATTGAATACTATATACCTAGTGTGCACAGACCCAGGCAACAAGAACACACAACAAAAGGCTCAGTGTTCCCCCAGTGTCAGATCCCACAGAGAGCCTCGAGAGGCAAGCCCTCACTGAATTCTCACAATAACTTCACAAAGATGATCCTGGGATCACTTTCTCTTATCAGCAGGGAAGATGATGTTCAGCACAGTTAATCAATCCACAGCTCACACAGCACTGGGTGGAGAATCCAGGATAAGAGACACTAGGCTACTTGATTTCAGAGAAAGGGGCTTTATTCCAAAGAACCACTTGCTATGTACACATTGAGAAGGGAAATACTCTCTGTGGAGCTTAAGACCAAGTGTGTCCTTAAGAGCACAATTTAGTACAGCAAAGACAAGGAGCCACCACAGTAGACCTTACCAACAGTCTCTACCATCCCTCCTTTCTGCAGAGCTGATCTCTGAGGCAGGTTCTTGCTGATAACAGCATGGCAGAATGATGCATGCCAAAGCCCGGCAAGGTCAGACTGCTTACCTGGGAGATTCAAAGCATTTCCAAGATGATTCTGTTTGAACTGTGCTCTACTCATTGCCTGTGTTCATGTTTACAAGGGCAGTCAGACTCAAGGCCATCATCTAATTAGCACCTGCTAGTATCAGCTCCCTGACGCTAATATGAAACTGTCAGGATAAGATAAAAATTCTGACCCCATTATTTTGGGGGTAGATTCTAAAGGGACAGATAGTTGCTGGAGGAGGCAGAATATACCTGTTTGGGCAGCTGATGGTGCCACCATCTCCTAGCTACTTCAGAAAAGCTAAGGACTTAATACTATTCCATCATGTGTACCCCTTTTCCAGGCCTGGTAGTGAACCAAGCCCCAGAGAGTCAGAGATGAAAGAAAATCTCTTAAATTCACAGTCTAGCAAGAAATGCAAGTGGTAACAAGGCAACTGTAAAACAGGAAGATAAGGGCTGTGATTGAGTAAAGAATAGGGGACCATGATCACACAGAGGAAAAAACACAGAACTCAGCTAGGCAAGTGTCAGAGGAGGCTTCCTGGAGGAGGTGATATATCAACTGATTCTTTAAAATACATCAGTGATTAGCAGAGGGAGTCCTATATTGAACAGATAAGGTATTCAGTGTGGTTAGAGCAGAAGGATGGGGAATGCAGAAAAGCAGAGGAGGCTACACCTTGGTCTGACAATTTGCATTTCTAGTACATTCCAGGATGAATCTGACACAGCTGGTCCAGAGACTGTATTTCAAGAGCCATTCCCTAAACCCATTTTGAAATGTTTGACTTTATCTTCAGAACTAAAGAATGGCTACTAATAGGAGTTTAGGTGGGAAGGACACCATGTCTGTACTTTCAGTTCATTCTGACAGTGGGTTCAAAAATAAACTGAACAAGGTGAGATTAGGGACAGAAAAACTAGTCAGGAATTAGTGCAGTAAAACCAGACAGAACAAAGGCAGTTCTAACAATCCAGTATCTCTCACAGTAGTAGGCATATGGCAATACTAGGGACCTAGGAACATGCTGTGAGTGGCATGACAACAGAGAAATCAGAGATTTAATCCTAGATACCACTGCCTAAGACAGACAGTATGGAAGGACCACTTTTTTCAGTCAAGGAATAAGAGGTTGAGGTTGATGAGTTCTGTTTTTCACGTGTTGTTTGATGTACTTGCAGGTCACACAAACAGAGACAAGCTGAACAGACATATAAAGACTGAAGTGTGGAGAGAGGCACAATTTGAGAGAGAGATTTGGGTGATGCCAGTGTGGGGAAGTGTGAATGACACTAGGGAGAATAGGGTGATGGTCAAGAACAAAAGGCAAGAGCTGGAGATTTAGCTCAGCAGTTCTGGCACCTGCGTAGCAAGTGCAAGGTCCCTAGTTTGGTCCCTGGCACCCACATACAACAATACCAGGCATTGTGACTCACACCTACCAGAAATCAGCACCACATACCACAGTGCCAGGCTTGGTGGCTCAAGCCTGTAATCCCAGTACTTGGGAGGCAGAGGCAGGAGGATTGCTGAGTTTGAGGCTTGCCTGGGCTACATAATGAGCTTAGGGCCAGCTTGAACTACAAAGCGAGACCCTGTCTCAAAAAAAAAAAAAAGGCAAGTTAAAGAGGAAAGGACACTTAGACCAACACCTCTGAAATTCTATCATTTAAGGTGCTAACAAGGAATAGGAGCAACAAAGAAGTATAAGGAATGTGTCACTTCTTCCTACAGAAGACACACTGAGACAGAGTTATCAGAACAAGAGTTTTACTGAGGAGCAACATGAGAAAGGAAACAGGTAGAAGCAGGGTAGGGTAGGGAGTAGTCAGACTGCAAGGTACCTGACAGTCTCTACCAGCCAATAAGGAACAGAGATCCTGTGAGAGGGTCCCAGGATTATGAGAAATGATGAAACCTTCATGGTCATTAGACAGGGCCATGCAAGAACATCAAGACTTTGACCCAACGTTAAGGAGAATCATGAAAGATATTCAGTTAGGCAAGAATTCCCTTTCAGAGGGGTCTGAGTGTCACATTTTTGTCACTGTCCCCAAGGAACAAGTGCAAAAACACTGTAATGAGATACCAGGAAAGCCAGAGTAGGAGATATTGAAGAGTTTCCAACAATTTCCAAACCTCCCAGCAAAAGATAAATCATCACTATCCATTAGATTTACCTGCAGATCAATGAAACAAGCTTTGTCACCCAGAAACAGAAAAAGAGACTTGAAAACTCCAGTTGGAAGGTGCCACAGAATATGGACATGATGAACAAAGATAATCCCTTCAAGAAGCTTAGCAGAGAGAAGAAAAAGTAGTAGAGAAAGAAAGGAGTGAAGGGAACTGGAGGAGGTGAGAATGGAAAGGACTGGAAGAGGATGCAGCAGTTGATCCCACCCAATAGGTTTCCCTCCCACTGGGTCACCTGAGAGGACAAGGGAGGAAAATGGTTTTCTGGGCAGTAAGCATGGATGAGAGCCAGGGCCGACATGGTGCCCAGGGAAAGAACAGCAAAAATCTTATCCTGCAGAAAGACTCAGACCACTTTCTCTATCATTGATCCACATTCAAGCCCTCTGTTCAGGCCCCCACCTTCATTCCCTAGCGGTCTCACTGAGCAGCACAATCATAAGTCATTGTCCTAATAGCTTTATTAGGAGAAAAAATGCATTAAAGCCCAGCTTAATGAAGCCAGGACTCAGAAGGCAGCAGGCAGCACACTCGTCATCTCTCTTTCCCTGGCCTCCTGGGAGTCCACCAGAAAATGCGTGGTCTTCAAGACTGCGGTGATTAACTTCAGACAGAAGTAACTCAAACCATAAACATGTTGTGGGCTTGTTTTCTTCCTTAAAGGCTTTATAATAAGAGCAAGCATCTCACAGTAACATGTCATCACGGGCAAATAGAATCAGGTTAGAGCAAGTGCCTAAAGCCTTCCTACTTTCAAATCTCTGTCTTGATCAATAAAAGATCACAATGAGGCAGCCAAGAGCTTAATTATTTACTATTTCTGTGCTTTCTTATAAGAGAAATTTTCTAAAGAAATCAAACTGCCTGTTCCTTGCCATATGGAGTCAATATCCTGTGCTCTATGAGGTGTTAATGAATTAATTAATCAACTAATGGCAGTGAAGGTCTGTGGAGACAGTGGATGCTCAGCTCCAGAAAGGAACACTTTTCACTCACATTAGCAATCATTTTAAATCATTCTTTCTTAAAAATTCTGGATAATTTCTTAGTCAAGTACTCATCAGATTGTGTGCATTTTCATTGTTGATTATGCTAATAATGTCTTTCCATTTTGTTTTTGTGTCATTTCCACTTTATAAAACCAATTCCCAACTATGTGTGAAAGTGGGAAGATGGACATCAATAGAGGATGGGTCCTCTCCTCTTAACCAAAAAGTTGCAAGCTCTGTCCTTGGTCCAAGCACTGTGTTTTGCTTTTCCATCACTTCTTTTTTGCTTGGGTAAGGAGAACTGAGACAACAGTGGAAATCCAGGAAACAAAAGGAAAAGGAACAGAACATCATATCCAAACTATTGCATAAACCAAATGATGAATCATCAATGTAATAGTAATACTGATCAAAGGTAAGAAGGATAGTTTTACGTCTTCTTGACAGCAGTAAAGCATATATAACAAGAGAGATGCTGGGTAACAGAAGAAATTAGGACTTGATTTTGAGGAAGAAGAGTGGATTGAAATCTACTGTCAAAGGAAACTACAAAACCTGATGGGAAGGATTTTTATGAAACCACGAGAGCACAGTGGGTGAAATTCAGGCCAGAGGCACTTACACTGACAGATTTTGTGGGGCTCCCAACACTTCCAGAAGCATTAGTGAAAGAAGAGAGTAACCCATGGGTAAAAAATGTCTGCTCTAGAGACAGAGACAAGGGCTAAGAGGAGTGCATGAGTGAGATGAGGCATGAAGGAGGCTACCATGTCTTCTTTCCTTGAATGCCATTTGGGAGGGATAGGAACCATCAGAAAGTTACTACGTTTGTTTGAAAACCACATTTTATCTAATGTTTTACAAAGTGAACTTCTGATCCAAACTGGGATTTAAAAAATTACCATGGCCCTTTATCAAACTTGTATCCATGGTTGATCTGTAAACAGATGATAAAAGCAACAGGAATGATGACAATAATGGGCTCAGTATCTCCAGCTCAGCTACATCATGGGATTGAGCAAGCCAGGGGATAGGGAAACCAGAAATGGACATGAGCTGTCTGGCATATGATGCTATGTGGTTCATAGTAGGTCAACTTTTGCACTGATTTATTCTCTCTCTCTCTCTGTGTGTGTGTGTGTGTGTGTGTGTGTGTGTCTCTGTCTCTCTCTCTCCCTCCCTCCCTCTTTCTGTGTGTGTGTGTGTGTATGTGTGTGTGTTTGTGTCCATCCTTTGTTACTGTAGAGAAAAATAGGAAAATTGGAAGGGCAAAGTGGGACTTTAGTTGCCAGGGCTGAGAGATGTAATGTTGGCATTGCAAATGGAGTTCAGAATCCATTTTTCCATAGAAATTTTAGAAAGATGGTAACTGATCTCCATGGGAAGGGAAGACTGAACATGAAAGCAATCAGGGAAACCACAATGTCCTAGTTTTACCATAATGTGCTATGTGCCTTGGGCTACTTAACTAAACTATCTGAGTTTTGATTGCATTTTACAGAATTCTTGTGAAACTTAAATCATTGAGATAACATAAAGACAAGAATGAAAATCTTGATATACAGAGGATACTAAACAAGTTTTTTGTTAGTAAATAACAAAGCCACAGCACATTGTGTATTTTGTGTGTGTGTGTTTTTTTGTGGGCTATTCTTGGAATTCAACCACCATTACTTCAATAAGAAAAAGCATTCTAAGTTCAAGCAACCCACTTAAAAATTACATTCTCAAATTAATTTACAAATTGGGTACTATCTGTTCTTATTTTTTCACATCCTTTGCAGAACTAAAATCACTGGATACATTTAAGAACATAAAATGTATTATGTATAACTTGGTTTCTCATAAAATTATCATGTTTGATATATTTAGAGATCTGAAGAGTAGGGAAAAAAGATTTAGAAATATATGGGGATTTATTTTCTTGTTTTCCTAGTTTGGAGGAAAAAAGGCAAAAAGCATTAAGAAATAAAAAACCATTAGATTTCATTCTTATAGTGACCTAACCTACATCCTCAGGTGAACAATATCAACCAAGAATCCTGTGATGTGAGACACTGTCCCCAGAAAGCAAGACAGATAGATGAGTGAAGCTCGGCCCCTGCGAGGTGCACTGTGCTGCCAAAGAGCCTAGGTTCTTGTTTATCTCTGAAATTTCATGAACGTCTTGCTCCAATCTGAAAGAAGATTGAATCTACCATTTGCCAATTTAAAGGTGTTTCCTCCTGAGCCATCCTGGTGGTCACAGAGTCTGACAGCACCTGTCCTAAACACTTCATCAAAGCAGGAAAACCACTGTGGCATCTACATGGGACCTTGAGCTTGCAGGCACCAGCTGTCCCTTAGGAAACATCTTCCCAGAGGAGAGCCAGATGAGGAAAATGGAAAAGAGACGCAAGGAGGGTGCCTGTATGTCAGCTCTAAATTTGTTTAGCTGCTTGTAATACAAAACACAACTCAAAAAGGCTAAGACAATACAAGCATTTATCTTCCAAAACATGAAATTTGGAACTGGCATGTATTCAGAACAATTTCGTGGTTTGATTATGTCATCCATGACACAGCTTATTTCCACCTTTTTTTTTGGCTCTGCCAACCTAAGCATTTTGCCCTTTG
>PVIC010020930.1:6595-28988 GCA_004025085.1 Thryonomys swinderianus | reverse complement strand
AAAAAAAAAAAAAAAAGAAATTCTTGTTTACGAAGCATTAAGTCTAGGAAGGAGGGCAGGCAGAATTTGGGTTCAGGTTCTCTGTAGGTCACAGAACTCCTGCTTCAGTGGACACCAGAAGGCAACCAGAATCTCCTTTCTCTCGGGGGTTTGGCCTGGGGGTCAGGACAGCCATACTGTCCTCTGAGTTAGGGAAGAGTGGGTAGTGAGATGAGAGCAGGATGTAGGTGCAGGGACTCGGCGAATCATAGATCTCTTCCCAAAATGCTCTTCTGTGACATTTTAAACAAATATCATCCAGGTCTGGCTTGAATCCTTCCAGAGACAGAGGCAAGATGCCAGGTGGCAGGTAAAGTGGCACCAGCAAATGACAGTTTTGCTTCTGGATATTGCTTTACCTATTGGATTTCGATCTGCCCTTAAGTAAAGAATTGGTTCCACGTGAGTGGGAAGAGAGGTGAGGTCATGAGACAGAGATGGAGTCAAGATCAAGGAGGAGAACATCTCTGGGAAGGATTCAAGTAGTAGCTGAGACACTCGAAACTGAGGACTATGCTCACCTTTTAACCCACCTGGAACTATTTGCATCTGAGGCATACAAGAGGACTTCGATGGGCAGAGCCTGCGCATGGGATGGGTAGCAAAGACTTGGGCCTATGTCCAAGGAAGCAGCTTCCTACCCCCTTTTGATCCTATTTTAGCACTGCTCATGCTAGAGATGGGAGTGAGGGAATATTCCATAGGGTTCTTTTAAGAAGGCCAGGGATGCTGTCAGTGGAAACTATAAAAGTGTGTGTGTGTGTGTGTGTGTGTGTGTGTGCACGCATGCACGCACGCACACACACACTCACATGTGTGGAGACAGAGCCCATGTGTTTGGGGCTCTATTAACTAACTCCCTTCCATCCATCACAGACTCCCCCCGGGGGCCTCCACAGCCCTGGCAGCTGGATCACCCCGGGGAGGCTGGGCTGGAGGTCCCTAAAGGGAGCCAGGCTTCAGGCAGAGCAGCGGAGACACATGTGTGCCTGGCTGGGTTGGGGCCGGCGCCTCATTGAGAAGGGAACTCTCCAAGCTGGGCTTCATTAGGACAGTGGCGCTAATAGGGAGGGGTGCAGGGGGCTGGGCTGACAGCCAATTACTTGCTCTTCTGCATTATGGATTAACCCATCTGGGCCTGGGAGATTGGCTCTGAAAGGGGCACAAAAGGGGGGGCGTGACCACAATCACACACTGAATTATCCTGTCTGAGCGCCATTGTCCACCAACAAACGGGGTCTCAGGATGGGTGACCCCCTTGGGTTCTCTCCACCCCATAGGAACAGCGAGAGGTAAACTGCTGCCTGGTTAAAGGGCAGGGTCTGGGACAGCGAATCCAGAGAGGGGGAATTTAGGAGAGAGAAGCTTGGAGCCAATGCAAAGTTCCTAACACACTCTTCACTTTGAGCCTTGACTTGATGGCAAAGTATCCCATAAGACACTCGCCTTTCTGAAACATGGGGCGCAATCAGATGGTAGAGGTGCTTGGTGTAGGGGGACAAATGGGAAGAGCCAGAGTAGGGGTCGTGCATCTTAGGTGTTACCCTCCTTTGAGGCTAATTGATTCCAGGCCCAAATAACAAGTTCTCCTATGCGGTCTTGAAGGACCCCTGCCCTGGGCTGGCATCTCTGTGCCCGGCCAGAGGGAGGCTCGACCCCTCCCACATGCCCTTTGCCAAAGGAGTGAGTCCACCATGCAGGGTGAGGGAGGGAAGAACAGGGGACAGGCAGGGGGCCCTCTCCTCTGACTAATCCCCTCATTACCATCTCATAATCAGAATCACGCTTTCAATGTAAATGGGGATGTTAAATATTGGTTTCTCTAGACATGAGCTCCTTCGGAGAAAATTATGGATGTGCTTCTTTTTGCCAAGGCCGCTGGTCCCCAGGACGCGGAGAGGCATTTCAGAGCGCTGGTGAGGGCTGGGGGCTTCACAGTCAAGTCGGTAAGGTGGTAAGGTGGGAGGAGTGACTGGCAAGAGTGAACAGACTGGTTTGTGCTGAGCTGGCCTGGGCTGCTTCATTCTCCCCGATTCAGCCGGAAACAATCATCCACAAGAAACTGTATCATTTCAAATCCGTCCACACTTTGTCGGAGCCCATTGGCTCCTCATCTCAAATCATTCTTGACTAGAGATCAGTATGGAGCTGTGGACCCCAAAGCCAGGTTAGGGGGAAGGTCGGGGTGTTTGCTGGGAGCCTAGTGTCCTCACCCAGCTCCCCCTTTCTGGAAACCTCTGTGTGCCCCGAGGGAGTGACCTGGACTCCACTCCTTTCATAACCGAGGCTTCGGTTTGTCCTTTTGCAGCAGCCTGGTGACACAAGACAGCTGCTGTCGTCACGGGCAGAGGAGACTCCAATTACCAAGCCGCTCCCCCAGGTTCACACGGAGGCACAGTGAGGTTCCCACTGGCATGTGCGCCCTCGGAACCCACATTGCCAGGCTCACTGCTATAAAACCAAGTCTGCCAGTGCTCTGTGGCCCTGTGGCAGGGGAGGGACGGGGCTTGGTGCATCTATGATCTCACACCAGGTGTGTGCATAGGAAGGGGGTCAGACAGAGGTCATTCTCTGCCTCACCCCTCAGTGTAGTAGGATCGAGGACCCAGGCCGCTGGGAAGGCTCTCCCTCAGGGCTCCACCCTCCCTGCTCCACTGCTCTGGCTCCTAAGGTAAAGGAATGGTACTGGTAACTGTCTTCTTTTCCTGTCCAGTTAGCATTTTACAGTTGGCAAAACCCAGTTCTGGTGCTATGATTTGACTCCCAATCCCTTTGGCCACTAGCACCTCACTTAATGCCAGGGGTAGAGGCTGAGCAGTCTGCAGCCCACAGTCACTTCCCAGCTCCCCTTCTTGGGCGCTGCTCAGCCCAGGCAGGGCCTGGGTGACCCTAGATAGGTGAGTGGCAACTCTCCACCTGAATGTCTGTATCTATGAGATCACGATGTTAATGAGAGGAGTTACTAGAGAGAATAAATGGGATTGTATATGCCAGGTGCCTCTACTCCCACACTAAGCTCTCAGTGAATGGGAGTCATGTTTAAGGGACAATAAGGAATTCAGCATTTTACAGAAGCAGACACAGGCTCAAAAGGCTGAGGAAGTGTCCTCAGTCGTTTGGCAACGCAGAGCTGGCTGGTCTCGAATGAAACCCAAGTGGACTGGGACCCAGCCCACAGGTCCCCAAGGAGAAGGGCAAGAGTGACACGTCCCCCTTGCTGGGAGCCTAGTCTCCTCACCTAGCTCCCCCTTTCTGGAAACCTCTGTGTGCCCCAACGGAGTGACCTGGACCCCCTTGGGGTCCTCTGTTGTGCGTTTTAGGGCAGGGTGTTTTTCGTTATCGGCTTTAGGCATAAGCCCAGGACGAGGCTTCTCTGGCTGGCTGGAGGCAGTTAGAGGATCCCGGGACAGGCACCATGTGGCTCGCGCTGAGCCGCTGCTCAGAGGAGGGCGGGAGATGCCTTCGGAGGCCTCTGCAGGCCTGGGAGAGGGCTTCCGCGGCTCAGCTCGCGCGTTCCGTGTCCCCCTCATTAACTCCCCGGCCTCATTAATCACACCCGCTGAAATGCGCCCCGGGGACACTGCCCGCCCGCGCCGCGCTTTGGCGCTTTAATTATCCTCCCAGCGGGAGGAGGCGGGCTGGCCGCAGGCCTGCACTGCGGTTTGTGAGTTTGTGTTGTGGCGGGTGGGTGGGTGTGGGTACAAGCTCGCGTACCCACACACACCCGCACACGCGCCTGGGACCTGACCCAGCGCAGCTCCAGGATGCTGGACTTCTGCCCAGCGAACCCATGGCAAAATTGCTTGTATTGTCTTCTCACTGCAAGGAAAGGGGATCGTCTTCTTCAAAAATATCTGCCACTTTCATCTCTTTTGTCTGATTTTATTTACTCCTCAAATCCTTACTGACCTGCCTTCCTACTGTGTGCTCCTGGGGCCAAGCAGAGGTGCTAGAGGTACATAGCCTCTTACCTGGCCTCAGGAAGTTCCCACACAGGGCAGGAGGGGGCTAGCGAGAACACCCAAACTTAAATGTCCAAACAAAACAAAAAGCTCATCAGTCCAAGGTGCTATTCTTAGTGAAAGCACAGTACATTGTGCAGTGCAGAATAGGAAACCACATGCAGCCAAGTTGTGCTTTCCTGAGCTTAAAGGTTAAAGCGGGATTTCAGAAGCAGGAGAGAGCTGATGGACTGCGTGTTAGAAAAGCAAATACAAAGGACAAAATACAGACAACCCTGTGCACAAAGCCCTGAAGCAAACAGACATGGCTGGAGAACAAGATAAGACAGAGGTGGCCAAGTTAAGGCCAAGAGCTCCAGAGGCCTTCTTTGCCAGACTAGACCATTTGATGGACCTGAACTATAGACAATGAGGAGTTACCAGTGGGGTTGAAAGCCAGAGAATGACATGATTAGACTTCTGCTGTGGAAAACCTCTTTCCAAGTGAGGGTGATGAACTAGAGGATGGGCTGAACGCAGGTAGAGAGGCCAATTAGTAGGCCAGGAGACGCAGTGCATGCGGGAGCAGAGGAGAGAGAGGAGTTTGGAATTTGCCCAATTTTCCTCTGCAAATCTTGTTTTGGGAATCAGGTGGAAGGTCATCTTGAGGTGTCCCCAAGCCTCTGGCTCAGCTGGGATTGAAGGCGAAGCTCCCCTGGCTTCCCAGCTGGGACTGGTTCCCACATGTTTGCTTTCTGCTCTTCTCAGTGGGCAGCCAGGAGTCCAATATTTCATCAGCTCCCTCAATTGTAAAATGGGGCATTTGGATTGGTCCTGGTCTTTTATATGCACACCTGTAAGGTCCGGGGAAGTAAGAGAAAAGATCTCAGTGACCAAGGCAAGAATAAATGTCCACAGACAGTGCTCCCCAGCTGAGCCCTGCTCTAGTCCCACTGGGAAAGGGCTCAGGTCTACAACAGAACCCAGGACTTAGTATTGTTACTATGAAATCCTCAAACAGAACATCCTGCAGCCAAAACATACTTGATTTGAAATATATTCAAATCTATGAGTCCATGAGTCTCACTCATGCTTGGCAAGTGCTCCTACCATTGAGCTGCACCACCAGTCCTCCATACTGGTGTTTTTGAAGAAAATGATAAATCACCTTTAAAAGATCCTAAAGAATCCACTCCTATTTTTATTTTTCTTTTCTTTTCTTTCTTTTTTTTTTTTTTGAGAACAGGGTCTCGCTTTGTAGTTCAGGCTGGCTCTGAGCTCACTATATAGCCTAGGCAAGCTTCGAACTCAGCAATCCTCCTGTCTCTGCCTCCCGAGTGCTGGGATTACAGGTGTGAGCCACCACGCCTGGCACTGTGGTATGTGGTATTGATGGTTGGCGGGCGTGAGTCTCTATGCCCAGCATTGTATGTGGTTACCAGGATCGAACTCAGGGCCTTGCCTTGCGAGGCAGGCACCAGAACCACTGAGCTAACCCTCCGGCCCCTCCACTCCTATTTTTGAAAAAATAATAAGGGAAATAATCAAACTTTTATCTTGAACCTCCTATTAAAAATGTACCTTTAGAGAACAGTTTGTGATAGACCCCCAGATGCACTGCACTCCAGTTCGTAAATGAAAAGGAAATCGCAGCATGTCACACTTTAGCAGTTCCGATGAAACAAGAGATCTAGGCAAAGATCAGTACTAGATGCTAATAACATAACAACCACAGAACAGACAAGCAGACCTTACTCCTGACAGCAATATTGCCTAGAAAGTATTCTTGGGGGGGGGAATCTAAGCATTAATTGATCAAGACTCTAACAACTAATTAACAGAATAATAGGGGCAGAAGAACATTCTAAATGACACTATAGGGATACATTCAACAAAATCTAGGTTGTAGGAAACTACAGAACAAATCACCTAGTTTATTCAACAAAGGAATGACAAGGAAAAATAAAAGATTAAGAGGGAAGATGTCAGATTAAAAGAGACAGCACAATGTTTATACTTACTTGAATCTTAGGCTGGTCAACAATGTAGAAAATAAGACAGTTGGGAAAGTCTGGGTGTTACTATACACTTGGTAAGAAGTTATTACTTAAGGTGTGATAATGGTATTACTACTTTTACAGATTCCATACCTTTTAGGCCTACATTGAAATATTTACAGAAGAATGATATGATTTCTGAGATTGCTCCAAAATAATGAGGAAAGAGCGGTAGATTAAATGATGAAAGACTTTATGTCTAAATTCTGGAGTTGGGTGGGTATATGGGAGCCCATATTATTCTACTTTTGCACAGTTTTATTTTCTACAATATGGTATTATCTATAGTAGACTGTTTACAAAATATTTTATGAGCCAAATTCATCTATGTTCTGGATTCGATCAGTAGACTAGAGTACGGAGTGGATCTCACCGCAGACACATCAGACTTCTGTCCAACTCTATATCGCCCACAAAACCAAGTCCCTGATTTCCCGACCCTTTTTCTGGTCTCTCTTTATGTCTTTTTTTTTTTTTCCTTTTCAGAGATAACTGTCTCTGGGGAATGTGACAATGCAGCAGAGAGGAGCATTAAACAAAGCTCAAATTACCTGTCACGGAGGACATCATAGAAGTAGGGAGCTTCGAGCCGGCTGTTAGGAACAGTCGACCAGCCTGTCCCTTAATTTCCCTACCCACGTCCCTCAGCCCCTTTCCAAGCCAATCTGACACTAAAGACAGAAGTGTACACTGCATTTGGCCAGGCTTTTCTCCCGACAGCTACTGCCCAGGAAAACACATGCACTCACGCGCGCGCGCGCGCACACACACACACACACACACACACAGAGTAATCGAGGCATGGGGAAAGGGTGAAAGTCCCTTTATCCAAAGGCACGTAGCGGCCGGTTTTGGAGCTTGGCAAAGCGCTTCTTTCGCAGCGCCGCCTGCTCCGTGGCGGAATCCCCTCCCCTAGCCCGTGTGAGCAGCGCGGACTGCTCATTTGGTGGCGGGGCCGCTTACGGAATGAATCACACGGGCGCAGCGCAAGGGGTGGAGGCCGAGGGGCGCGCTGAAGCGGCGGAGGGGACACAATGGGCAATCACAAGGGTTCGGGCGCCGGCTGCCTGCGCGCTCCCAGGCGCGCGTCCCCGGTACCCGCGGGCTCCGCATTGTTTCCCGGCCCCTCCGCAGCCCGGAGCTCCGGGCCTTGGGAGCTCCGGTGGAGCCGGGGTCCGAGGTCGGCGAGGGTCGGCTGGGCTGCTCCAGCCCCGCGGTGCTGGCTCGCCCTTCTCCCCCCGCGCTTCGGCCCAGGTGTCCGAGCCGGCGGTGAGCCGCCCTGCGCGTTCCGCCTCCCTCGGCCTCGCGGACACCGGGGAGCCGCCTCCGCCGGGCCCATTGTATGCGCGCCGGGCGCGGCCGGTCCCCGCGCTCGGTGGAGAGTGACGGCGCCGTGGCGACCCGCTTCACACCTGCTCCCCGCCCCCGGCCTGGGACGCACGGCTGTGTCCGCCCCTCCCGCCGGGAGGGGCTCAGCTGGGGCTGCACTTGGTAAAGAGGCCGTGGAGAGGCGGGCGGCGGCCCGAGGAGTAACCATAAATTTGGAACAGATGTGGCCTGACAGTCGCTCAGCTCGGGGGCTGGGGGAGGGCGCTTCAGCGCGCAGCTGAAGGCTCCAGGTCGCAGGCGACCCCGGGCTTCGGACACACCGACACACCCCCACCCCCGCCGCCGCCGCCGGCGCAGCCCCCGCCGCTGCCTTTCCCCTTCCTCGAGCCCGGGCTGGGGCGATGTCCGACGCGCTGGTTACTTTGACCCTACAAAGAGTGATTTCTTCAGAGGAAACTGACAGCTGCCGGGCCCTGAGCTGGCACTTTGCCGCAGCAGCTGGAGAAATGTGGGGGATCAGAGAACGCGATCTGATTGTTCACCCCGAGCTACTGGTTAGGAGCCTGCTGCGCGCTAGAAACACAGGCGTGGAGGCGCAGACAGCATGGGAGGAGGTGGGAGAGGGCGGCGGAAAGCCACAGCCCTGCCACACTTTGCGCTCCGCGCGTCCCGCTAAGAAGTGCTATCCAGGCGGCCTGAAGGGAGCAGGGCCCTTTGGCCCTAGGGCTGGAGGGATCACTTTCAGCCCAGGTGCCCCAATCGGGCTGTGGGGAGAGCAGGGTCTTCCCACTATGTTGCACCAGCCTGAGCGAGCCGAGCCTCCCGCGGGGATGAAGGGAGTGGGGGAAGCTGAGCCTGAGCATCCCTGGGCTCTCTCCCTGGCTCTGCGGCCGGAAGGACAGTATGAAATGCGCCGGGAGTGTGCGCTCCCGCTTGCAGACCGTGGGACCATCCATAACCAGTGCGTCCAGTGATGGGGGGTTTAGGGCCCTGAAACTGGTGCCAGCCAAGTGAGCGAAAACCTCTGCGATCATTCTGCCACATCCTTTTATGTCTGTTTCCTGCAACTCACTGTGGAAGTAAAGAGAGTCGCTAAGCAGGCGCCGCTGCCCCTCGCTCCCCCCACCCCATCAGCCCGGTCCCTCCAGCAGCATCCCGGTTTCCTAAAGGCTGGTTCTCAAACTTCAGGGCATCGTAGTCACTGGACGGCTGAGCGCCTGCGTAGGTCCTGATTCTTTTGGTCCGGAATGGGACCAGACCATCTGCATTTATTTTAAAATTTCCTAGTGATGACAGTGTGGAGTCTGGGGACCACGCTGTGAGAGCCCAGCTTCCGCGGGATGAATAACTAGAACTGGAGGCTAGTTACTGCAAGCCAACTCTGGGTCTCCATCTCCGTGAGGCATGCTGGGCTACTGGGCAGGACTTGAGGTTTACTTACTCTAGAAAAGAGAAGGAGAGGGAGGGAGGGAGCCACCGACTTTCTGGAGACGCAGCGCTCCCCCTAATGGCCTGAGAAGATTTTTGCTCTCTTCTGAGCCTTTAAAAGGAAGCAAGAGCTTCTTTTCCTTTCGAATTCCTTTTCTCTGCCTCGTTTGGTCATAAAAGGAGCAGAGCCATGTTTTTACACGTTTCTGTTGCAAACTGACTAATATGGGTTTTAGGACTTGGTGAAGACTTAGTAAGGTTTGTTTATGAATGAATGGATAAATGGAATGCTTTCTTTTCTCTTTAAAGAACTCTGACACCTACCAGATCCCTCTTCACCTCTCCTTCTTCTAAGCAGTTTAAAACCACTCAAAAGGCCAGGGATTTAGCTCAGTGGTTCTGGCGTCTGCCTGGCAAGCGCAAGGTCCCGAGATCAGTCCCCAGTACCACATATCACAGTGCTGGTAAACCCAGTGAGTGGGCTAACCTAAGTTAACTAGTGAGTTCAGGGCCACCCTGAACTACAGAACAAGACCCTGTCTCAAAAAAATAAAAACAGGGGGCCAGAGATTTAGTGAACTACAGAACAAGACCCTGTCTCAAAAAAACAAAAACAGGGGGCCAGAGATTTAGCTCAGTTGTTCTGGCACCTGCCTAACAAGAACAAGGTCCCTGGTTCAATCCCCAGTAACCACATACAACAATACCAGGTGTGGTGACTCACACCCACCAGCAATCAATACATCACATACCACAATGCTGGGCGTAGTGGCTCACACCTGTAATCCCAGCACTCAGGAGCAGAGGCAGGAGGATTGCTGAGTTCCAGGTTTGCCTGGGTTACACAGTGAACTCAGGGCCAGCCTGGACTACAAAGCGAGACCCTGCCTAAAATACACACACATATACACACAAACACTCCAAAGGTGATTTAAAATGGTTAAAGCCAGGGATGGTGGTGCACACCTCTAATCCCAGGACTAAAAGGTCAAGGCAGAAAATTCACAAGTTCCAGCCCAGCCTGAACCACATAGACACTGTTTGAATATAATAAAGATATAATTAAAATGAGTTTAGAGTCGTGGATTTAGCTCAGTGGTACCGCACCTACCTTGCAAGCACAAGGACCCAAATTCAATCCCCAGTGCCGACCCCCCCCCAAAAAAAAAAACCCCAATAAAATGGGTTTGGAATGTAGTTTAGTGTCAAGGCCCAATACCCGCGGGGGGGGGGTGTAACATTGGCATTTTATTTCTCACCACCAGATGGCAGACCTTGTCTCACCGATAGGACTTACCTCACACTTGAAGCCCAGCTAAACTTAATTTTTCAAATTCGAGGCAAGGTTGAAGTGCTGTTTCCTAGGTGGCTGAGCCGAGCGAACAGTTGTTAAAGTATCTTCATAAACGCTACCAAGGTGCTTAAGTGATTCCCGAAGCTTCCTAATCAGCAAGAAATTCTCAGGTCCAGCTATACAGCTTTCTCTTCCAGGAAGGGAATCTTTCTAGCTTCCCTTGTAGATACATAAAAATGGGTTCCTCTGAACTGAGAAAAATGTGAGGGATCTACCTGGAAATCAGAGGTTGCCAGCACCACATTAACACACAGCAACTGCACATGACCTCATAAGCACATGGCTCCGTCTCCACTTCTGACAGACATCTCTTATTTCCTACCCTGAGAGTTCTTTGTTCCGTAGCCCATATAAAAATTACCTCAAACTTTCCAAAAGAAATCTTTATTCTACTAAATTCTGGTTGTAGACTGATGAACATCGAGGTTGATTTCCCATATGTTCTGGATGACCTTTTCTGTACCCGCTCTTCAGATGATAATCATATAATAAAATACCCTTCCAGCAAGGATATGAGCTCTTCCAGAAGGGTCAGGGATTTTGGGGAGAAGAACAGGTGGAAGTCCCCCATCCCAGGCGGACGGTACGACACATATTGCATCTCCCACACTTTTAGGTGAGAGTGTGCATGACTTACATCCGGATGTCCCCCAAAGCCTCATGCTCATAGATATAACTTTGGAGAGGTGGTTGAATCATGGATGTGCGATACTAGATCATAGGTGTGTCCTAGTGGATTGGTCCGCTGATTGGTGTAGCATACTTCTGGGGGTGGCCGGTGATTTACTGTCAAGGGACGACCAGCACTGGGGTGTGGGTATCACCAACCAAGAGGCTGGTATACTGGGTGGAATAAAAAGGGAAAGAAGGAAGGTTCACTGCTTCCTGCCTGCCTTACCATGGAATGTTTCTCTTCTGTTGTACTCTCTGCCACTGAGCCAGACAACTATGGACTGAAAAGTCATTTATTTTGTCCAGCAATGAGAAAGAAACTAAGACAAAGAAGACTAAGACTTTTTTTTTTCCAGTACCAGGGATCAAACTCAGGACCTTGTGCTTGCCAGGCAGGTGTAGTGCTTCTGAGCTACATCTCCAGCCCTGATCTAAGACTTCTTAGTATACAAGACAAAGACATTATTTAGAAAACAAATTATACCAACATCAGGTCCTTTAGCATTGGTTGAATATTGCCCTTTTAACCTCAGAGGTTATTTTTTTTTCTTCCTCTGTTCATCAGCTTTAGGCCTCATCACCATTTTGTGGTAGGCAGACGTCAGGTATGCAAGAAAAATCTCATGCTAAGTAAAACCTCTTGGCCAGAGTGCTTTGGATTGTTCACATTCACTGGGGTAGTACCTTATATACATTGTTAGTAGGTGTGCAAACAGACAGCTTATGAGAAACAATCTAATAAAGTTGAAATAGTACACATTTGGGGTTTTTCTAGGTGGGCTGTTAATGCCATCAGTCTAATTATGTTCATTAGAACACCTACAGGCTACATAGCTCTGCAATTCAGCCTTCATTGAAAATCCATTAAAACAATTACTAGGTCATGCTTGAAAAGTCTTCTCATGAAAGAATTTTCATAGTTGCTGGGTTGTGAGGAACTAATTTGAGATGCAAAATTAATGACCGTTTTTGAAGTAAAAAGCCCTTATACGAGCCACTACACATTTCAATTACAGTGAATTTATTTGTACCTGTGTCTGAGAATATGGGTTTAAAAACTACAAATCTAATATTCCTAACATCCACAAGAATTGTCTTTTACAAATGTCCGTAAGTTAAATTTTTAATTAGAAAGCTGAACCCTGGTTGTAGACCACTAAAGAATGTCAGTAAATAAGACCATGCTCATGCCTGTAACAGTTATGGAATGCCATCCCCTTTTGTCTCTCATATCCAAAACTAAGCTTAAAAAATCCATATTTTTGATCAATACAAAAACACTCATCCAGGGCCAGGAATGCAGCTCAGTAGGGCCACCATGCCTGCTTTACAATCACAAGGTCCTGAGTTTGATCGCTTGTACAGGGTTGGGGGCCACTCATTCAAATAAACATTTGGTTTTTGAAATTTATTTCTAAACATAAGAAGATTGTGTAAATTTGTTTTTTCCACTGCTAACTTTAATAGTCTTTATTAGCATAGGTTTTGTTTGTTTCTCTTAGCTTTTGGAGACAAGGTCTTACTATGCAGTTCACACTGCTCTTAAACTCATATGTAGCAAAGGGTGACATACAATTTCAGACAATCCTGGTTCAACCTCCTAAGCCCTGAAATTACAGGAATACATTGCAACACCTGGCCAATTAGATCTGCTTAAAGAAGTACCCAGAGTTCCAGGAGCACCGAGACAGACAGACGGGTGGCTGAACATGTGAAGTTTCCTGAAAGGTGACCCCCCCAGAGATAGAATGGAAGCTTCATGCTCCCTCACATACCTTGCCCTGTGCATCTCTCTCATCTGGCTGCTTGTCTGACCGCTTTGTAATATCCTTTACAACAAAAGTGTGAATGTGGAAGCCTATAATCTCAGCGAGCTGGGAATTGAAGCAGGAGAACCATAAGTTCAGGCCTGACCTGAGCAATGTAGCAACTTAGACAGACTCTGTCTCAAAATAAAAATTTCAAAAGACATGGAGATGTTGCTTAATGTGAAGACCCTGAGTTTAATGCTCAGTACCATCTAGGGAAAATATTCCCCAGAGTCCTGTGATCCACATTAGTGATTTAATTAAGCCTAAGGGCTCAGTGTATGGGAGGTGAGTCAGAAAAGTAGATGACAATCTACTACCTGTAACTGACATCTGAATGAGGAGTCAATGTCATGGGGCTGAGCCCTCAATTTTTGGGAATTATTGCCAGCCACTCAGGTTCATGTGCTCACCAGTCTCCTCAAAACACTAGAGATGTGGTGAAAAAGAGAAAGGTTTTACTCAAGCCAGGTACAGTGGCACAAATCCCAGCTTTTTGGGAAGCAAGGTAGGAGGATCACAAATTCAAGCCAAGCCTGGATCTTTAGTGATGAACAAGACCAAATCTCAAAAAAGGGGGATAAAAAGCTTTATTCAAGGCTAGCTCCAAGGAGATGGAAGGACCTCATATTGTCCTTGTCATGGTGTCCAGGTGTGCAGGTATCTCTTACAGTGACAGTAAAGTAAAGAAGAGCTAGGGATTTAGCTCAGTGGTTCTGCCACCTGCCTGGAAAGTGTAAGGTCATGAGTTGGATTCCCAGTACCAGAGAGACAGAGAGGGGCGGTGAGGGAGCGGGAGAGGGAGAGAGAAGAGAAGAGAAAAGACAAAGGAGAGGGAGCATAATAAGGCAGTAGATAACTCCATACTTGTTTCATCCCTTCTGGCTCACAGAACTATGGGAAACACTTTATCCTCTCCACTTTCCATCTCCCATCCTCCCTCCCTCCCTCCCTCCCTTCCTCCCTTCTTTTTTTCTTTTTTCTTTTTGTCATACTCTTGGTTTGATTTTTGGCTCCAGACTCCTTTCACATTGAAAAATATGTACCAGCTGAATTTTGGAGTTAAGCAACAGGTTTTGCAAACTGGCTAGTCCTTGTGCTAAAATAAATTCTCTGAATTCTGCTTATAAGCTGAATAGCTCATTTTTCTCACCTCTATTTTCCTATGTGTTATTCTACACAGTTAAGTTAAACTAAGTGGTATTAAATGGCATTCAAGCAGGATGTTTCCTTACTCAAATATTTAAAGCTTTTTAGATCCATTTTCTATCTTTCAAGTTTCCATCGGTAACCTTTTGCTGCTCTTTTTGTGACTGCACAGCAGGAGTTGCCCTTTCTCTAGCCTCCAGCCACTATGTTCTTACTGCTTTTCCAGCTCCAGCTGCTGTTGCTTTGCCATCCCTCCAGCCTCTGCTCCCTGTCTCTGTGGTGTTTTTCCAGCTCTAACCACCAATGGGCCAAGGGCAGAATTCCAAAAGCACTGAGTGGGGGAAGTACAAGCCTGCTGAGTTTACACTCCAGAACAACATCCCTTTTGTCATGTCTTATGGGTCAAAGCAAGTCCCAGGGCCATTCTAGAGTGAAGGTATGGGAAAACTGACTCAGTTCTTAATGTAAAGACCAAACTGACTCCATCTTGTGTAAAGTGTCCATATTGTGTATTTGACCTCAAAGTGAACCCCCTTGCTTTTTTTAATTGCATTCTTTATTGGTACAATTGGCATACATCTCACACTCACACATAACATTGGGGAATTTGTACCAATATATGACACAGTCAATTCTCATTTTTACCCATATCCCCACCCCCTATATACATGCTCTTTTATTTTCTTTCAGAATCCTATTTATTCCTTCCCCTCATTACATTCCCACACCAAATTTCCTTTGGAAATTTCCCATTCTACAAAAACTGTCATACTTTCTAGAGCTCATTTGCATCTACAGGTGCTCATATCAAAGACTTTTCCAGTATTTGCTATCTGTGATCCATTTATTTCACTTATTAGTGTGTCCTCCAGGTGTATCCATTTGCACATAAATGAATCAATCTTGTCATTCTTTATGGCAGAATAGTACTCCATTTTATTAAAAAACCACATCTTCTTTATCCAGGCTCCAGTTGATGGGCATTTGGGTTGTTTCCAAGATTGAGCTATCACGAACTGAGCTACTATGAACAAGGGTGTGCATCTGTCTTTCCACTGTGATTTTCTAAGTTTTTTGGGGTATATTCCTAGTGCTCCCTTGCTTCTTAATTCTTGGAAAAGTCAACAGGTGGGAGGGTTCCAAGAATCTGAGCAGCAGGTTGTGCCAGGTATGTACAGTATGTATCCTGTGGTAAACCCTGAAAAACCCACTTCCCAAGTAGCTTGAGAAAATTATGCCCCTAGCCCCTCTACCCAATTATGTAACACCAGGCTTGGAAACCCCCACTTGCGGGTTTTCCCTCCATAAACCCTGCTTCCTAATGGATCAGGGCCACTGACTTCTTCCTCCTGTGTAAGGAGAGCTGCCGATCCTAGCACTGGAACTTGCCGAATAAAGACCCTGTGTACTTTACATCCAGCTGGTCTTGGTGATCTTTGGGGGACTTGCAATCTGGGCATTACATTTGGGGGCTCATCCAGGAGTTCCCCCCCCCCCCCCAGGTCTCCAGGACCATCATCCAGAAGGTCTACACCGGCAAGTAAATATTTTGTCTTAAGCGCACTTTGTTCTTGTCTTGGTTTCGTGTTTTGGTTTTGGTTTTGGAACTTCCCGAGACTCAGTACTTGGGCAGCCGAAAAGCGATCAGGCGGATGCACCACAGGGTCATGGCTGCAGGGAGAGCTGGAAGATGTTCCAGGGCCCCACTGGGGAGACATAAGTCTCCACTGGGAAGATGCAAGTCCTCAAGTTTGGCTTGTTCCTGACTCGGTAATTCCTTCTGGAGAGCGACCAAGTTGACAGCTTCTTTTTTTTTTTTTTTTTTTTTTGAAACAGGGTCTCGCTTTGCAGTTCAGGCTGGCCCTGAGCTCACTATGTAGCCCAGGCAAGCCTCAAACTCAGCAATCCTCCTGCCTCTGCCTCCTGAGTGCTGGGATGACAGGTGTGAGCCATCACGCCCGGCACTGTGGTATGTGGTATTAATGGCTGGTAGACATGAGTCACTACGCCCAGCATTGTATGTGGTTACCGGGGATCGAACTCAGGAACTTGCACTTGCAAGGCAGGCACCGGAACCACTGAACTAAATTACCGGCCCAACAGTTTCATTTTTGTGTATTTGAACGTCTTAGTGTCTATGTGAGAATGTGTGTCTTGCTTGTCATTATTGTGTCTGGACTTTTGGCATACGAAATGGGACAAACTACTTCTAGCCCTCTAGACCTTGTTCTAACCCATTTTAAGGACATAAAGGTAAGAGCCCATACTTTGTCTATAAATGTAAAAAAGGGGGAAATGACAACTTTCTGTTCTGCAGAGTGGCCATCTTTCAATGTCAGCTGGCCACCAGAGGGAACCTTTCATCTACGCATTGTCAAAGCAGTTCAATAGAAGTTTTTCTTGAGAGACAGACATGGTCACCTGGACCAGATTCCTTACATCTTGGTCTGGAAAAATCTTGTTACTGACCCACCTGCTTGGATAAAACCTTTTATTCCTCCCACACAGGAAGATTCTCACCACCTGGGCACCTTGTCCTCATCAGCACCACCCATCCCAACTCTGGTGACCTGAGTCCCAGAGTCCAAAAAATTGCCTCTTGTCGGGCATGGTGGCTCATGCCTGTAATCCCAGCACTCAGGAGGCAGAAGCAGGAGGATTGCTGAGTTCGAGGCTTGCCTGGGCTTCATAGTGAGCTGAGGGCCAGCCTGAACTACAGAGCGAGACCCTGTCTCAAAAAAAAAAAAAATTGCCTCTTTACCCTGTCTCGCAGGATGGAACTCCTGAGGAACTCCTCTTTCCTTCTCCTCCCAAGGAACTCCTCCTCCCCCCTCCTCCCTATAGCCACTGCTCCTCCTCCTGCTCCTGAGCCACCTCATCACCACTACCCCCATCAGGCATGATTTGGATAAGGGTCCTGCCCAAGGCACCAGAAGTAAAAGAGAAGCTACTCCTGAACTTGACTCCACCACTTCAGGCAATGAGGCCCATGGCAGAAAACAGAAATCAGCCCCATCAATATTGGCCCTTTACCTCTTCAGATTTATATAACTGGAAGGTCTAAAACCCACCCTTTTCTGAAAACCCGAAAAACCTATAGCCTATTAAAGTAGGAAAACCATACCTGGGGAGGATTTCTTCTAAGATCTTTTTAGCTACCACCATAGCGGTCTCTTGTTTCATTGGAAAAGCTTCTGTCCATCCTGAAAAGGTATCTACAAAGACTAAGAGATATTTATAACCATATTTTCCTGGTTTTACTTCAGTGAAGTCGACTTCCCAATATGCCCCCGGCTGTTGTGCTTACAGGCCCCAAAGTTCAGGACAGGTAGAGAGAATGAACAGAACATTAAAAGAGACCATAACTAAATTGACCTTAGAGACTGGTGCAGACTGGGTGGTTCTCCTTCCCTTTGCCTTATATCAGGTTAGAAACTCCCCATATCAGATGGGTCTCACCCCCTTCGAAATAATGTATGGAAAAACTGCTCGCATAATCCCCCACTTACAGTCTAAAATGCTTATGGACACAGAAGACAGTAACTTGCTACACCAACTTCATGCACTCAAGTGAGCCCATGCGGAAGCGTGGCCCAAATTAAGTGCTTTGTATGCTTCAGGTCCCCCTCCTGAGCCTCACCGGTACCACCTGGCAACTGGATGTATGTCAAATGCCACCGACAGGATAATCTCGAACCTTGATGGAAGGGACCTTACATCATTGTCCTGACCACGCCAACTGCATTTAAGGCAGATGGAGTAAGGTAGACAGAGTAAATGCTTGGATCCACTACACTCACATATGCCTGGCGAATCCTTTTGTGACACCAGCTGGTTACATCAACCCAGAGGCTCAAAGAGAATCAACTAGCAAATGGAAGGCAACCCCGCACAAGGAAAACCCGCTCAAGCTCAAACTCTCCAAGCATTGACTCTTTGGGGACTCCTGACTGTATGTACTAGTCCCCTCACACCCCCCTCCAATTGACATGGCAGATCATATCAGAAAATGGAAGTTATCTCCTCTGTGTCGGGAGCTCACCCCCTCCACACTTGGTGGCCTGATCTGATATTTGACCTCTGTGAGCTAGCCACTGGACACTGGGACATCCTAACTGTAGAGATGGGAACTAATGGGTTGCTGGAGTGTCAAGGAAGACAGACTTGTACTGTACCTTGCTTGGGTGTGGGGCAAAAAGGGTGGGGACTAAGATGTATCCACCCTTCCCTTAGATCTGTGCTCAGAGAACAGCCCATTTATGTTTGTCCTCGTGATGGTAGAAGCCAAGGGCTAGCATCCAGATGTAGAGGCCATGACCAGTTTTTCTGTGCAGTCTGGGGCTGTGAGACAACCGGAGATACCTACTGGGGCCCATCTTCGAGCTGGGATTTAATCACAGTCTGATGAAACCATTCAGGTAAAGGTCTCACTCACTCCCACTGTGATGTGTGGCCGACTGGAACATGGGAGGGACAAGGACTGTGCTCTAGATTTCACTGCAACCCATTGCTCCTCAGGTTCACCCCACAAGGAAAATAATACCACGGGTGGACAAAGGGTCACATTTGGGGGCTACACCTTTACCAAAGGGGATATGATTGAGAGCTGATATTCACAGTTTGACTCAACAGAAGCCATCAGCTTTCCTATAGGACCTAACCAAGTATTAGCTTTCCCTAGAACTGAGCCACCAACAAACCTGAGTATTCTAAACCCTCCTACTCTAGCAGATTCCCTAACCCACCTTGTAAGCCAGACTTTTCTTATGCTAAATAATACAAACCCCAATATAACTGGTGCCTGCCAGCTTTGTTATGACTTAAAACCCCCTTATTATGAAGGCATTGCAATTATGGCTAATTTTACTATGTCCCAGTCCGGAGACTCTTGTCGATGGCAACAAAAGGCACGTCTCACCCTCCAATCGGTACGCAGAACTGTGATCCGTATAGGACAAGTACCCTCTGGGTACCAGTCTTTCTGTAACAAGACAGTCAGACACCTAAAAGATAAATATTCTATACCTCCCCAGGATGGGTGGTGGGCCTGTTCATCGGGCCTGACCCAGTGTGCACATGGTAAAATATTAAATCAAAGCAATGATTACTGCATTTTAGTACAGCTAATTCCTCGCCTATTATGTCATAGTAATAAAGAGTTCCTAGATAGGTGGCAAAACCCGCCCTACCGGGTCAAAAGAGAACCCTTTACTGTTCTAACAGTATCCCTCCTCCTAGGATTAGGAGCAGCTGGGGTCACTATAGGGGCTATTTCTTTGGCACTCCGGGGAAAAAAGTACCAAACTCTCAGAGCCACCATAGACTTAGACATTGAAAGAATTGAAAGTTCTATCTTTCACCTCCAAGAGTCTCTTACTTCACGATCTGAAGTACTCTTACAAAATAGAAGGAGATTAGATCTATTGTTCTTATAGCAAGGGGGAGTATGTGCCACCCTTGGAGAAGTGTTGCTTCTACATGGACCACTCTGGGATGGTCAAAGAATCCATGGCCAAAGTAAGAGAGGGGCTACTAAAAAAGAAAGAGAGAAGGCCAGAGACTTAGCTCAGTGGTTCTAGCACCTGCCTCGCAAGCACAAGGTTCTGAGTTCGATCCAATAACCACATACAATGCTGGGCGTGGTGACTCACGCCCACCAGCCATCAATACCACATACCACAGTGCCAGGCATGGTGGCTCACGCCTGTCATCCCAGCACTCAGGAGGCAGAGACAGGAGGATTGCTGAGTTCGAGGCTTGCCTGGGCTACATAGTGAGCTGAAGGCCAGCCTGAACTACAAAGCGAGACCCTGTCTTAAAAAAAAAAAAAAAAAAAGCAAGAGCGAGAAAAGAACCAAGGGGCCTTTGAGTCTTGGTTCAACTCATCCCCCTAGTTGACTACTATGATTTCTACCTTATTAGGCCCCATAATTCTCCTCCTACTGGCCCTCACCTTTGGCCCATGTATTATAAACAAGCTAATTACCTTTGTTAAAGACCGGTCAACACAATACATCTTATGGTACTTAGACAACAATATCACTCCCTTTATCAAGAAACGGCTCCATGACAGTAAGATTACTCTCAAGAGTCACAAGTCAGAGGGGAGAATGTAAAGACCAAACTGACTCCATCTTGTGTAGTGTCCATGTTGTTTATTTTTAGTGACCTCAAAGTGAACCCCCCCTTGCTCTTTAATTCTCTGAAAAGTCAACAGGCGGGAGCATTCCGAGAATCTGAACAGCAGGTTTTGCCAGGTATGTACAGTATGTATCCTGTGGTAAACCCCGAAAAACCCACTTCCCAAGTAGCTTGAGAAAATTACGCCCCTAGCCCCTCTACCCAATTATATAATGCCAAGGCTTGAAAACCCCACTTGCGGGTTTTCCCTTCATAAACCCTGCTTCTTAACGGATGGGGCCGCCGACTTCTTTCTCCTGCATGAGGAGAGTTGCCGGTCCTAGCTCCGGAGCTTACCGAATAAAGACCCTGTGTACTTTACATCCGGCTGGTCTTGGTGATCTTTGAGGGACTCGCGATCTGGGCATTAGGTAAAATGCCATGACAGTGTTTTTTACTTTATAGCACATGTCTCTTCATCTATAGGACAAATTGCTAGAAGTGAATTTGCTGAGTCAAATTTATAACTATGTATTTACAATTTTGTGAGGTATTTCCTACCACCCTTAACTGAGGTTGTACTATAATCTCATCCGGAGTACACATATGAGGAAGTAGAATGAGCCTTTCTGGGACCTCTCTCTCTCTGATGCATTATCCAAAAATTTTTCTCTGCCAGCTTCAAAGAAACAGTAGTTGCTTCTGAGCTTAGCATGGTGGCACAAACCTATCATTCAGCACTAAGGAGGCAAAGGCAGAGACTCCTGTGCATCTGAGGCCACGCTGGGCTACACAGCAAGACCCAGTCTCAAAACAATTGTACTTTTTATAGTTTGAACTTACGTTTTTCATGTTGTGAGATTGGATAGATTTTACTGAGCTGAGAGTCAGTTAATTCTGTCACTGGACAGGTTCCATGAGGCCCCCAAAGTGGAGATTGGGAACCCAGACTCGCTCACCTATGGGACAAGTTGTAGGTTTATTGATTCCCACTATAGAAAAATCATTTTCAAAACTAGACAGTAAGAAATACAAAAAATATTGTTTTAGAATTTTTAAAGTATGTGTTTAAAGAATGTAGAGGACAGGCCCTCAAAAGAAAGATGCAGTCTTTTCTGGAGTTGAGAATATTTATTGTTCTGAGGGAGACTGGAAATCTGTAGGATTTATAAAAAGTCCATCTTAGGGCTGGGGTTTTAGCTCAAGTGGTACTGCACCTACCTTGGAAGCACAAGGGCCTGAGTAAGAATCCCGGTACCACCAAAAAAATTTTTTTTAAAAGTTCCATCTTTGCTTACATGAGAAAGGGATGGCTACTCACAGGGAAGAAGAGACTATATGACTAGGAGAAAAGATGGTCCATTTTATTTTATTATTTTAGAAACAGGGTGTTGCTTTGTAGTTCAGGGTGGCCCTGAGCTCACTATGTAGCCAAGGTAAGCCTCAAACTCAGCAATCTTCCTGCCTCTGCCTTCAGAGAGCTGGGATTATAGCCATTAGCCACCATGCCCCGCACTGTGGTATGTGGTGATTGCTGGTGGGGTGAGTCATCAAACCCAGCATTGTGGTATGTGGTTACTGGGGATGGAACTCAGATCTTGCGCTTGCAAGGCAGACAGAACCATTGAGTTAAATTCCTGACCTGATGGTCCATTTTAAATTAGAAAGGTGTTAGTCTAGTAATTTGTTGTTATTATTATTATCATTATCATTACTAGGATGAGTTATCTGTTTCCTCCCAAAACACTGCTTGAAAGTTTTGAATCTGTTTCTCCATCAGACTTTGACCCTGTACCTTATCAACTAAGGCAATTTATGAATTTATGGGAATTTTAAGGGATTTAGGGTATAAAGGATCTTGAAGAAAAGAAGCATAAACAAATCCAGGGAATATAAATATGGGTAACCTTACATTAATCTGATTGTGTTCTGAAGTTCCAGTCTTCTTAAAAGTACAATTTTTAGGGCCGGGGATTAGGTCAGTGGTTCTGGTGTCTGCCTGGCAAACCCAAAGTCCCAAATTCAATCCCCAGTACCACATACCATGATGCCAGGTGTGGTGGCTCATGCCTGTAATCCCAGCACTCAGGAAGCAAAGACAGGAAGATTGCTGTGAGTTCAAAACTAGCCTGGGTTACACAGTGAGCTCAGGGCCAGCCTGAACTACAAAGTGAGACCCTGTCTCAAAAAAGCTAAAGAGGGCCAGAGATTTAGCTCAGTGGTTCTGGCGCCTGCCTCGCAACCGCAAGGCCCTGAGTTCCATCCCAGTAACCACATACAATGCTGGGTGTGGTGACTCACATCCACCAGCGATCAACCAGCAATCAGCACCACAGACCACAGTGCTGGGCATGGTGGCTCACGCCTGTAATCCCAGCACTCTGGAGGCAGAGACAGGAGGATTGCTGAGTTCGAGGCTTGCCTGGGCTACATAGTGTGTTGAGGTCCACTCTGAACTACAAAGCAAGACCCTGCCTCAAAAAAAAAAAAAAAAAG
>PVIC010020929.1:0-29048 GCA_004025085.1 Thryonomys swinderianus | reverse complement strand
TTTTTTTTTTTTTTTTTTTTTTTTTGAGACAGGGTCTTGCTTTTGTAGTTCAGGCTGGTCCTGAGCTCACTATGTAGCCCAGGCAAACCTCAAACTCAGCAATCCTCCTGTTTCTGCCTCCCAAGTGCTAGGATTATAGGCGTGAGCCACCATGCCCGGCTTTGGGACATCTCTGAAGGACCGTACCCACTGCAGCATGCTGTTTGATCAGGTTGTGGGTTGAAATTGCATCATGGTACAACTGGCCCATATGCTCATTACTGTCTCCCTTCTATGTGGTTTTAGTAAGAGCATTCCTCAATAAACATCTTCTATACAGATCTCTACTATATTACTGTTTTCAGGGCTCGCAAGCTCCCATAGTTGGTGCCAACAGTTGTCCTCAAATGAAGAAGCAAACGAGGTTTTGATGCCAGCTCTGGGTCTGGCTGACAGTGAGAAGCCATCCCTGGGTTTAGGTGAAATACTGATAGCCCCTGGGATGTGACAGCAGAAAAAGTTTTAAAACTTTCATCAGTAGTGGGTGGAAGGTCAGTATGGAAGGGAAACACTCTACATTGGATAAATTAGGTATGTAGGAAGAAGAGGTTGTTTTGATTTTGTGTCTGCAGTACTAGCTATTGAACCTAAGCCGCTCACACTGGGCCATTTTCTTTTGAGGCAGGGTCTTGCTAAGTTTCTAAGTGCCCCAGGCTGAAATTGCATGTGCTGTCTTCCTCCTGTGGCTTCCCAGAATGCTGAGATGACAGGTGTGTGCCACCGTCCCCAGCCACGGGGCGGGAGTTCTTATGAGAACTAAGATATTAGATGGCTGTTGTTCAACCTTAATGCATTATAGAAAACATAATAAATGTTGGTGGGTGATTAATCTCAGAGTTAAGGCTAAATGTGAAAAACAGAGGATTCCTTTGGCAACATGTGAAGACTCATTTCCTGCAACTGTAAGACAAAAAAGCATGAAGGTCAGGCCCACTCTCTTCACTACCATTTTTCATTAAATGTCCCAAAGAGAGTGATGAACTGATTCTGGAAAGCCAATCCCAAATGGAACACATTTTCTCTATGAAACATAGCTCTGCAAGAGGCGAGGCCCCTTTGAGGATGGCGACCATCCCTCTCCCGCCACCAGGAGTGTTCTTTCTGATGCCCATGGCTGAGGCCCTTCTCAGGCATTGCTGGAGGGTGGCAGGAGCGGTGTCAACCAGATTTATACCTCCTTCCAGGGCAGATTTAATTCAGTAGTGGGTCCATCAAGTCTGTCAGGTACAGAAACACAAGTTATCTGGCTACCAAGCAAACAAGTGGGTAATTATCCATACCAGGAGTCTTCAGAACCTTTAAAAATAATGGGACCTGGAGGCAGAGGCAGGAGGATTGCTGAGTTCATGGCGGCTTGCCTGGGCTACATAGTGAGCTCAGGGCCAGCCTGAACTACAAAGTGAGACCCTGTCTCAAAAAAAAATAAAAATAAAAAAAATAATGGGACCTTTTTGTCACAGACCATTTTTCCAAGACTTTGCTTGTCTGATTTAATAGGTGTGTAGTTCTCTCTCTCATTTAATTTCCCTAGCTAGCTTCTTCTCTTGAATCCCAAAGCAATACTCTACCATATTTCTTTCTAAATACATAAATTCCTCTTCTCAAACTTCTAGCTTCCCATATTTAGGTCCCCTTCACTCCTCTAGTATTAACCCTCAGGTCCCCCTATTCTAAGCTTCTGGTTCTCTCCTCTCTAACCTAGTGTATTACCCTCTTGACCGGCGGGTTCTGACACCCAAGTAGCTTCCTCAGTCACAGATCAACCTCCTTCCTTGCAAGTACTGCACTGCTCTCACTAATATCCTCTGCAACTCTCCATACAAACTCTGCAACCCCGCTAAAAGGACTCCAACAGAATCAGACCCTTGTTCTCAGCCTCTTTTCGCATCTCTCAGCATTTCCCTCAAGAACTCTCCACCTCAGTGTCTTACACTTCTCATCCAATCACCTCCCCTTCTGCCCTTCCCAGTTCACCTACCTCGTTGCAGAAAACTGCAAATAATAACTGGTCATCGCTTGCATAAATGACAGACAAAGCAGGACGTATGGCTGCAAGGACTATTTATAGAATGGTTGCATGGTTGCATCTGTTGATCCAGCTATAACTAAAATAATTCTTTCTCTGCAACACAGAGACAGAATCCAAATCAGTTAAATAACAGGAGAATGTGCATGCACTGGATGTACAAAGCTGAAAATTACTCCCGGGGAGGCAACACCCTACTAAAAATGCACAGAGAAACCACGAGCTGCCCTTACATTTCTAGTCCATGATCTGCAGTACTCCTCTTTTAAAACAAGGGAAGAAGAATCATTTGGAAGCAAGGAAACAGAGGATCCCAAGTTTATCCAACTCTTTCAAAGGAGACCAAGAGGGATCACAGAAAAAGGTAGAAGAAACACAAGATAATATAAACTATTTGAAAAGTTCATGGAGAGGATAAAGATAATAGATGCATTCATAGAGGAAATTAGGCAGAAGTTCACAGCAATTCAATTCAATCTAACCATAGTGAAGTTCAGGGAAATAGGTAAAAATTGGATGAACCAACCAAGACAGTTCAAAATCTGAAGGACAGATTCAATAAGGATATGGAATCTTTAAAAACTGCCACACAGCAAGACTTGAAATTAAAAAAAAAAATCTGTACAGAATTAATAATTTCCAGAAATGGCCAATATGAACACAGAGGACAATTTGATATTGAGGACAAAATAGTGAATTAAGATGATGAGCAAAAAAAAAAAAAAAATCAGAGAATTAGCAACTATAAGCTGAGAAGCCTAATACATGGCTAATAGGAGGTAGAGAAAAACTAAAGATAGTGCAGATAGTTTTATTAATGTGTTTACATGAATCAGAGAAGAAAATTTCCCAAATATAAGAAAAGAGTTTAAAACATAAGTAACTGATGCTTATAGAATACCAGGAATTATGACAACACAAAAAGCTCATCAAGGCAGATTCTTATTAAATTATCAGCAATCCACCAGAAAAACATATCATTTTTAAAACACAGAGGAAAAGAAACAAACAAAAAATTACATATAAAGGTAAACCAATCTGAATCACAGGAGATTACTCAACACAAACCCAGCTATGGGAGCTTAGAGTAAAGTACATACCTTCCAACCCAGAACAATTAATCTAGAAAACTTACCTTTTAAAATAGGTAGAGAAGTAAGGTACTTCCATGACAAAGTCCCTTTCAAAAGATGCATGAACAGTAAATGAACTCTTAAGAAAATACTTAAGAACATTCTTGACAGGAGTAATGAAATGCACACAACTATAAATAAAATGGACAAACAGCAACAAAAACATCAGGTAAAGAAAAACAAAAGATTTGCCAACAAACAAAGAAGGCAGTGGTAGTAAATAACCAACACATCTCAATAATCTCTTTCAATGTTGATGGCCTCACTTCTCTAATTAAAAGACACCGACTGGCAGATTGGATCAAAACACAGAGTCAAACAGTCTATTACATTCAGGAAACTCATCTAATTCAAAACTATATTTATAGATTAAAAATTAAAGGATAGAAAATGACTTTTCATTCCAGTGCCCAGACTATGCCAAAGGTGTGCAGAGACAGACCAGGCAAGCAAGGCTCAGCAGAGCTGCAGGGGAACCTTGACCACAAAGGAGACGTCTGCCATTAGCCAACATCCAGACCTGTGGCCTTCCTGCCTCTGCCCAGACAAAGCCAGAGGCCAGTGAAGACAGACTGGTTAAGTAAAGCACGGCGGAAGGAGAACAGTGAGTCTCAGCAAGAAGGAGCTGGGTGCCAGTGACCAGCAATTGGGCCTGTAACTCTTCTATGACCAAGGAGAGACATGGCACTTTTTCCAAAATCAAGAACATGCTAGCCCATAAAGCCACCTCCAGTAAATATAAAAGATTTGACATTACTCCATGCATACTGTTATCCTCCTGTGTAATGAAAATAGAAATCAATGACAGAAGAAGTTTTGGAAAAAGTAAGAGCTCATAGAAAATCAACAAGATACTCCTAAACAACTAATGAGTCATGGAAGAAATCTAAGAAGATTTTTAAAGATTTCCAGAAGCTAATGACAGTGACTATACAACTCAGCAAAACCATCAGGACACCATGAAAACAGTTCTGATAGGAAAATTCATCACAATCAATGCTCACATTGGGAAAATGAGCAAGATAAAATAACCTTATGAGAAATCTTAAGATACTTGAGAAACAAATAACAGACCAACTCCAACCCAAAATTTGGGAGGGAAATCATAAAGATTGGTGTGGAAATCAATGAAACTGAGACAAAAAAAAAATCCTGTAAAACAAATCAACGAATCAAAGTACAAATTCTCAACAAATATTTGAAAATGTGATCAGATGCTGTTCCAGTGAGGATTTTCACAAGAGAGCCACGGTTCCTTCATCACCACCTTCTCCACCTACATCACCTCCTGAGCCACTGGACCCTCCACAGTGCCACTCTTCTGGAGCAGCTTTATATCCTGTAGGATAGCTGCCTGGGGTAGTGAAAAGAATCTGAAGACCAAGCAAGGTTTCTCTCCATTTTACAGGAAGAATCCTGATTCTCTATTGTTACTGGGAAGCACGTATGACCTTGGCCCCACTAGAAATCTGTTGGTGCTGACTTCTCTTCTGCCTCTTTCCACTGGACATGACTGGAGGAAGACTGCACTGTATTCTGCACTCAGTCTCCTCAGCCACGGGTGGCACAGGTCGATACAAGATGATATAAGTGAGCTAGAATCCTGCACCCTCGACTAGTGGGAAAGATATGGAAATTTCTGCTCACCTGATACAAGGGAAGGGACTGAAGATGTGATGGGCTAGGCTGACTCTGAGACGTGTTTGGCCAGGAGGACCCAACAGTTCTACTGTGACTTGCTCCTAAGACGTGGAATGGTGCACCTGAGCTGGGTTGTCTTTTACTCCCTCACTCACTTGTACATCCGCCTTTCCCATGGCATTACATGGTTTTGATATTTATTTATTGAGTACTCTTCATAATTATGATTTGACTGCAGCATAATGATTCCCTTAGGAGAATGTGCAATAACTTGTTAACATTCATTGACTGCTGGACATTTAGGTTTTTTCCAATCTTTTGTGAGTATAAATAATGTTACAAAAATATGCCCATTGCTTTTTTTTTTTGAAGTTGTTTCCTTAGCCTGCATTCCCCAGAGTGAGCCTGCTGAATGAAAGCGTAAACATTTCAGTCAAGGAAGTCCAAGGAGGAAGAGCACATTCTATGTGCCTGAAAACTAAACTGGGAAACTGGAAAATAACAATTACCTAGGACTAGATCTGTGCATCATTTGCTTTAATATAAGGTTAAGTTTCATACTCTTTTTTCTGTAAGTGAACTGTGGTTAACACCAACCACCTAGGCCTTAACAATGGCCAGCTCAAACAGATTTTAACTACAGGCCTGTGATGCAGCAAGACAGATCGCCTCACCCTGGGTTCAGGACAGCATCCAATAGTACCGCCACAGCCCAGCCATTACCCCTGGCCATCCCTAGTGACAGCTGTGTGAAACCAACAATGACCATTTGGCAATGAATCACACACCAAGGTGTTACATGATTATTATCCAGAAATAAAACTTGAAGCATTTCTCCTAGCTAATCAAGCCTCCTGAGCAAGTTTCAGTCTGGGGCCCCGAGGTGAGGGGTGCTCTCATGCCCACTCCCATCTCCGTCTTCCCATGGTTTTGGCACTGGGAACAGGTTCCTGGAACTTCACCTCCAGGTGAACTCCAGGCTTGCTTTATTACCATTTGCCCAAGGAAAACATAGTTCACAATAGTTACATCACGATGATATTTGCTTCACTTCAATAAAAATCTATTGCGTGTGTAGGCAGCGAGACATATGGAAAGAATGGAGTTAGTGCATCATGAGGACTCGCTGCATGTACAAGCGAACTCAGAATGTCTCCAAATTTCGATGCCTAAGTGTCTCTAAATTTCAGCTTCCTATTTCTTTAAATGACAGCACCTCTTTCATAAAGTATTTGTGAGTTACAAATAATGTGCATGAGGAAGGTGCCCTGCATGCAGTAGGCACTCAGTAAATGATAATTCTTTTGAGGGGTCCAAGTAGAGCAATAAACAAAGCACCCGCCTCTTACTGTCAGAAGGTGCACAGTGATAGGTGAGCACAAACTGCTGTGCTGCCCACGTCTGCGCCTAGCGCCACCAAGCACAGAGAGGAGGGAAGGTCAGGGCGGACACGTGAACGAGGTGTCGTCCATCCAGGTCCAAGGATGCTGTATAGCAGTGAAAACTGCATGAGCGTGAGTTCAAGTCCCAAGTTCCACCACAAACCCTAAGTTCTTTGGGACAGGATGTCTTTATGTGTAAATGAAAAAGTGAATTAGTATTTTCTGCTCATGCAGTTTGAGAAGTAAATGATAGTCACGATTCTCTTTGTAATTGTAATATTCCACATGCCCTTTAATTTTTTCAATCGTATCAATTCCAAATTTAGCTATGTAGAAACCCCTGTGGAAGGGTGATATGAAACAGAATGCATAGAACTGGTTGTGTGTTTACCACATAGTAAAAGAACTGGCTGATGAAACTGCTCAAAATCCACAGGAGAGAAAATGTTCCAGAGGGTAAATGAGTGATTTAAATAAAAATAACAGTACAGAATGAGTTGGATTAAATGTGGAAGTCTTTGAAGAGATGGTTAGTCAATTATGTATTTATATTTTATTTGACATCATGGGAAATCTTGAAGTTTTTAAAATCAGAAAAAAGCTACTCTAATTTCAGGAGTAAATTTTAGAAAAGAATTCTGACATTAGTATAGGCACAGAATACTCCACATCCTCTGTTGAGAAGAAATGCACACAGCCTGCAGTCAGCCATTTGAAGGGTCAGCATCAAGTATCCTGTGGTCCTCTGAATCATGGCCTCAGAAAAGTCAGCCTCCCCATCCCCAGAGCGGGTGCCTATGTTACATCCTGAAAGAAACAAGTCAGGGGGTGACTTCATGGGTGTAATTTGGGATCTGGAGATGGGAATATTATGCCAGGCCGAATGTACTCACAAAGTCACAAATGAGAGCAAGTCTTGAATATGAAAATCAGAGGGAAAAGAGAGGTATAGCAGAATTTAGAGAGCAAGCTCTGAAGGTGGAGGAAGAGAAATGGAGGAATCCAGGCAGCCTGTGCAAGCTGGAAAAAGAAGGGTCTGATTTCCTTGAAAGCCTGCAGAAGGAATGCATCCCCGCCAACACCTGGATTTTACAACTTGTGACTTACGGAATTGTAAGATGCTGCATTTGTGTGGTACTAGCCCACTCAATTTGTGGAATAATACAGTATGTGTCAGCCATTGAAAACTAGTACACAACACATCCTTTTTGGATTCTTTGCCTTCAATTTCTGTCCTCAAACCGGAATCCACATAAATTCAAACACCTAAACTTTTCTCCTGGAACTTGTTTGGGAGTTTAATGACTATCACCAAATTAAGCACTTCAGAACCTGTAAGTCAGGTTTAGAATTAATCATTAAACAAAAAGAATTCACGATCTGTTTGCAAGTGATGCTTTTTCCTCTTTGGTTTTGTCTCATCAACTGGACACTGTTTGTAATAATAGTCTGAATTGGCCATTGCAAGGTCTTCTCAGCTTAGGACTGGAAAAGTTCCACAGACACAAAGTGAAATTCCAAACACTGTTCTCTGGGAATGCTCCTGCCCTGCAGATGCAGCACGTCCATTTATAAGATTTTATTTCTCTGCTATTCAGTGTTTAAACTCATCCTTATGCACCCTGGAATTCGGAGGAAAAAATCACTAACTTGTAAGCACAGTGAAAGTTACGTGAAACTGGAAAGGGGAAAAACATATCACAAACAAAGTTACTTTAAGTAGTTCCCAGGATTATTTTCTGGCCATTCTTTTGTATTTCTACCCCCTATGACTTCTGCCAGGAAACATTAAAATGAGTTCCTTGTACCGTGCATGGTTTGCAGGTGAGGACTGTCTGAGCTGTAATTTGCTGTTTGATTCGCCCCAGGATTTTCAGGTGCTGCGTGAGGGAGTAAAGTACAGCGTGTACCTGGGTTCTTGGTTGTCAGCCATTGGACGATGGCCATAGTATTATTAAACCATCTGAGCACGCTGGGTCTCAACCACAAAATTTAATTTTCCTTACTGCAGGGACTAATCAACTACCATAGACTTAAAGACCTAAAGAGAATGTTTTTATCTGCAAAAAATTTTCCTCTTTCAGGCTGAAGTGGAGCTAATTTTAGTTTTGTCTATCCTCGGGGTTGCAAACACTGATAGAAATTCGGCTTGATGAGAAACAGATAAGAGATGGAATTTATATGAATACAATCTGTGTCATAAATTAAAGAAAGATGAAAGCTCGAGGTTCTGGGTGACACCTTAGTAAATAATGTTTAAGGATTCTAGCAGGGGTAGTTGTGCTGTACAGTACTTGGTAACTCCGTATGTGTCTGTGGACTCCTCGGGGGGCCCTCCATCTTCCTGCTGTGCCCAACAAGGTTTCCATCTCCTTGAGTCACATTCCTCCTGCTGGATCCCCCCATTCTCCACTATTCTCTTCTCCTCTACGCTTCTCCATGTACCAGAGACAAACTAGTGAGGCTGAAGAAGCAAGGAAGGGAAGAGATGTCTATGTAGCCAATCTCTGTGACACAAGCCCTGAGTTTTCCTCAGAGTCCTTTGTAACAGACAGCGATAACCAGAGAGGTACTGGAGTCACTGGCATTTGTGGGTCTCTGACTGACAGCCAAGTGCTTCCAAGTGATTCTCAAAGGCTTCTGTGAAACAATCAAGATTTTATTGTTGATAAGAAGGAATTTATAAATATAATTAACTTTCCAGCTATTGTCATGTTCTCTTTTTTAAAATTTAAATTCATTTTTAATTCAAGAAAATGGAGAAAATATTATACATACAAAAATAGGGAATGTTTCCCAAGTTTCTGCCACACCCTTGCTCAGAGGCCATTCTAATCTCTATATCATTCTTGTTTGACTACACACACCGTCAGAGCAAGCCTCCAGTTGTTATCTTTCTGTTTCAACTACGAGAGATTGCTAAAGAAAGGAAATTCATATTTTGACCACCTTGAGCTAGCTACTGAAGCAAGACCACATGGCATTGATTGTCCCTAGCTGATGCAATCACCATGGAATAATGAAATGGGATGAGCTGATTCTTGAGGTGGAAAAACTTTTGATTATGTGGATTACACGATCAGAAGCAGCAAATCCCGATGGCTCTGAGCCAAGTGGCAATTGCAGGAAGGGCACTGTATCCCTTTCAGATACTCAGGGATGAGCTCATGGAGACATCAAAGAAGTCAGATTCAGCTCTAGCAGAGGACTGATTTGATTGCTTTAGGACACAAATTGTTTGGCATAAGACCAGAGTTTGAGGGTAAATTCCAAGTACTTACACAGGTGACCCGAGACTTACAGCTGCTTAACTTGTAATATTGTTCAGGAAACAATTAAAATGTAAGTGAAGGGTACACTCCACAGTGTATGCCAGGGACCTCCTGGGAGGTATAGGGTTTGGGGGCCATCTAGAAAGACCAATCACACTTTTAACTATTTTTATTGAAATACATATAAAAATTTTGTGCATCCATCCTAAAAACTAGCATTACAAAACAATTTGTGTTTTGCAACATCAAATATATGCACAGAAAGCAAACTAGTGCCTTACTTAATGCAAATATTTTATCCTTCCATTAGTAGAGTAGAAAGTTGGTTCTGACTGAAGCTGAAATGCCTATTAAGCCTTCTCAAGTTTTTAGAAATCTAACGAAGAACCTTTGTGTGATCCGACAGGACAGTAGGCTTTGTGGCAAGAATTTACACGGCTAACTAGAAGAAGACAGAGTGAGAATAAGAAATACCTTATTCCTTTGTGTTCTAATGAGGACATCGGTCTTGGATGCCCAGCCCCATCATTTTGCCTTTCTCCTGTCATGAAAAACTCCAGTTTTAGCAGCTGGTAGAAGCGAGACTGTAAGAGCCAGGCCTGGAAATTGGGATAGAAGAAGAAAAGAAGAAGAAGGAGAAGGAGAAGGAGAAGGAGGAGAAGAAGGAGAAGGAGGAGGGGGAGGGGAGGAGGAGGAAAAGAAGAAGAAGAAAGAAGGAGGAGGAGGAGGAGAAGAAGGAGAAGGAAGAGGAGAAGAAGGAGGAGGAGGAAGAAGAAAGAAGAAGGAGGAGGAGAAGAAGGAGGAGAAGGAGAAGAAGAAGAAGAAATCTTTCTGATTGGTACAGCAGCAGTCATCAGGGTCTATCTCAGCACCTACCTGAACACACGCACAGCAGAAAGTTTAGAAAGAGAGAGGCCTTTGTCATTGTTATTAAATCCTAAGCACAACCCAGGAATCAATTCCTCTGAGCTTTCTTGTTTTGGAATTAATAGATGTTTTATGTTTGAGCAACTTAGTTGAATACTTTCATACGTGCAGCCAAAAATAATCTTAGTGATAAACTCAGTGGACTCCTTTTCCATGCTTCACAGTGGAACTCTGAGACACAGGAATATTAGAAAACAGATTTGGGGTCTGTGGGCCAAAGAACCACAATGATTATCCAATTTTTCCTACAGGAAATTGTGGGAAGAGCTTGAACTGGAGCCATCTTGTACAAAAATTAGCCTGAGTCACAGGTAAAGGAATAGTTGGGTTGAAATTATGAATTATATTTCACTCTGACATTTCAAAAGCTAAAATAATTGAGAGATCAGAAATCCTGCAAATATGTGGCATGTACTAAGTAATACTTAATTTTCTAAAACGTTTTCCTTTGCCATTTCTGAAATTTCTTTGGTAAATTTCATACCTCAGTTTGAGCAAATAGAGACATCTTAATTTTACTTATTAAAAGAGACATCATCTCAATTACCTTTCAAAGGTAGAAAAATATTAGGAAGATCCCTTTATGTCTCCTGCTGTAAAAGTAATTTAGGTTACTTTTAACCATAAGCAGAATTTCTTAAACAATTCCTGAGAAAAGGAGAGGGTGAGTGCAAGGAAGAAAGGGTGGAGAAGAGGCGTGTCAGAAGAGGAAAGGAATGAAACAATGGGCCTTTTAAATACCCCAGTCTGGTGATAAAGGTTGTACTGCACACATGTTAAATTTATCAAGAGAAGGCAGGACAGCTCACAGGACCAAGAGAGAAAGCAATTTTGAAGGGCCTTTTCAAAATGACTGCTGTTCAGCTTTTACAGGAAACATTAGCTTTAGCAGAGAGAAATGGAAATAGAAGGAAGTTCTAACCAAAGAAAACAATTATAAGTATTCTTAATTGCCTGGAAATAATTTGTCAAGCAAAATTGGCCCATGCACGATACATTATATAAATGGTTTAGAGGCGACAGTGTTGTACTACCGCGTATTTTCTTTGCACATAGTGTTCTGATAACACATTCAGCACGAGGAAGCTGACTTTCACTTTTTAAAAAATCTGTCCTCCTCTCTCTTCTCCACAGCCCCTTCTGCTTTCTGGGCCTGGGGAGTAAAGGAGAGGAGGAAAAGAAGGCATAAAATCACTTCAGGAGTCTGTGACTGCTACTCAGTGTATTTTATTATTTCAAGAATTCAAAGATGGGCTGCAATTACATTTAAAACAGGAGAATAATGGGCTATTGACATGTATATGGTTTTAGAAATATAAGGCCTCATTTTCTCAGCTGGAATTTCCCCTACACTGTGCATTTGCATTACATTAGAGATGCTCTTTTGGAACAAGAAGATCACATGCATTCAGACATTTTGACATTATCTGGGTCAGAGAGAACATTTAAAAGCAGTAGCCCTACAAGTACCAGATCTCTCTTGCAGGCAGGCATTGCAGTGCATTAGGGAAAGACCAGCCCTGAACGTCTCCCTGCATTGGCCATGTTTTATGACATACCTGCCTCACCCAGACATTAATCTACTGAAGATGGATTGGCCCGGTCATGGTCCTCTGCTAACCTTCAGCGGCGTGTACATTACCTAAATTGAAATCTGCACTTTTTCATGCCACGTGTGGTTTGATGTGACGGTCCAAGGAATGTCGGGTGCATTAGAATTGGTTTTTATGTGGAGAGAATCTCCACTCTTATTTACCTTTCAGCAGAGCAGCTGCAGCTCTGCTTCTCACTGGACAATGAAGGCATTCTTCGCCACCACTCACCCCGCGACCAGCTACCCTGGCCGGCCCAGGACTGCATGGCCTCAGTCAGGTATGTGAGCAACTCAGCCCCTTTCCTGTTCCCAGAAGCGCCGAAGACATAATGAAAAAGGAATGCAGAAGTTTTCACCTGTTGTGATGGTCTAAGAAAGCCACGCACAATGACTTCTTTGTCATCTTCCAAGAGAGAAGTCAGTTGTGTCAGCGATTACATGAGCGCTTTATGTGAATTGAAAGACCTGTGTAATTGGTACGATTCTACAAGTTAAATCTCATCGAAGTTGTACAAGATGTCTATAATTGTCTAGTCCCCCACGTCCTAGTTCCCCAGACATGATACTTTTTATTTACCCCGCACTTGCATTTCTTTCGTTATGGGCAGGGAGCTGGACTTGCACTCGCCCCTCTGTAATTAGTGGAATGGGGAGGGAACTCTAGGAAACAACGAATCTTTGTGAAATTGTCATCACTGAATTTTGCTCTGTTCATCTCTCAGTCAAACATATATTTGAAAAAGTAAATGGGCACAATAGAATGCAGGACCAAGACTTTATATATGGACAACCTGACTATAAATCCTACTCCTCCATCTGTGAAAGATGTGTGGCCTCTGAACTTGATTTTTATCTGTCAACTAGTGAAGGACAAAAATTTTATGCGATTTTGTAGTAGTTCATTGTTTCAACTGATACTTAAGAAACACTTCCAAGTACCAAGCACTGTGTGTCCCTCTAGTCACTGGGGTTACAACGTCGTGTCCTGCTTTCATGGAACCTAAAGTGCTTAATCCAGGAAAACATTTAGCATACAGTGCTTGGCACATAGTAAACACACCATAAATTTGCTATTATTATCATAATTACTATAATAAAAGTATGCAGAATCACATTTCTATACTTCCTTTTGTAGACATTCCATGTTGTCATCCAGAAAAACAGCAGGAGGGTTATTTTAAACCTTATTGACATACTCCAGAAGAGTATAATATGCAACCCATGACTACTTGCCCTTCCAATCCAGTTCAGGACTCTGTTTGAGCAATAAAAAGTATCAGTGCACTCTGGCTGATTTCCACTTTAAAGTTATTGAGATCCAGTTGTGTGCCAGACATTCCTGCATTGAGTAAATCTGAAATAACAGCTTTTTTATTCTTTCCGATTATTAAAATCATTTGTATTTTCTATAATGTTCATGGAAAAGCTTCAAAAAAAGTTATGAACTTGGTTCTGGGTACAAACACTCCAAATATTTTGATCCAGGAAGGATCTATTCAGTATTGGTATTCAGAAGTCCCAATGCTGAAAGCAACTGGAATTGTAGTGACATAAAACCCACCTACCACAGCCTGAGTTCGCATGTTTATTGAACGTGCTTAAAGCGAGAATGGCATTGCCCGGCAGGGTTCCCTGGAGCTGTGTAGCAACTGGTTGTAGCACAAATACGGAGTCTCTGGTGACCAGGTGGCAAAAACCAAAGGGAAGTGGGTGGGTTACAATAGCTAGGCAGCAGAGCTGTACACCTGCTAGAGTTCTATGTGGGTTAGGCCAGTTCCATTTGTTCCCACTTTCTCAGGTAATAAATTTTCTTGGTGAGTCAGGGCACACACCTACCAATTTAGAAAATTAGAGAGAGTTTCCATTCCAGGGAATTACCTCCAAAAGTTGTGTGGAGAGTTGGAGGCTCTTTGAATAATCCACGATCTCCTCAGAGTGATCCTGAGGATTTGTCCATGGCATTCAAAAAACTTTGCGGGGCGTTCAGAACAGTGAAATTAGTGACATCCTACTGCCCACACCTTTCATGGATGTGAGGGACCCTCCACTAAGGACCTGGTGACATGGTGTATAATTCTATCAGAAAATATACTCGAGTGGCTACCATACTGCTCCACTGGACTCGAGTTATTTCCTAGACTGAGACTAATAGTAGTTGAACAAGACCTGAAATTGGATAAACCTAATGACTAAATCATAAAATGTGTGAGAAATACTAATACATAATACTGGTAGTAGCGAGCCCATGTTTAGACAACAGTATGAGTTTAAATACAGGTCTTTGTTGTTACTTTTCTATTTTCCTTCAAATTACAAAGTTCTTGGTCTCTTCTCCCTTGACACTATTTTGTTGTTCTAGTGTATTGTTAGGGATATTTGTTTAGAAGGATATTCCACACTACAACATGTATTTGCAGAAGTGAAACTATAAAATAAATGCAGGAAACTTGTGCTTCTGCTTCAAATGGAGATTAAAATAGAAGTCTTTTTAACACCAGTGGAGCTTGTAGTTCCTGATCTCTCTTCAGCATCTGGAAGCACTAATAAAGTACAGTGATCCCTGCCAACTGAACTCGCCTGGATAGTGTCCTCCCCACCCAGTCCCATTCCCTGTACTGAAGCATCAGGGAACAGGAGACAGATGTAGAAAGGAAGTAAATAACTACCTGATTAAGTTGAACTCTAGAGGAAGGACCATACTTCCCTTATGACACACACTTGCGTGTGAGTCAGAATAACTCAGTTCATGCTGCAGTAGCATAAAAGTAAAACTTCAGTTGGCTAAAACATTAAATTGGCTTGTAATTAACACTATACACTCAGTTTGTATTAGTAGGGGCTCTTATCTATGAAGTCACTTGAGGATCCTCTGACATTTTGAAACTGTGTTTCCCATGGCAAAGAGGAGGGTATGTGAACACTGGCTTTTACATGTACCCATTTAGTAGGGGGCACATCACATCACTTCTCTTTATTTGGCTAAAAAGATGTACATGAAAGCCTAATTTCAAGAGGGCAGAGACAGCAACCCTTCCCACCAATGTACATTGGTGCATTTCAGTCAAATCATAAACTATGGTAGGATTCTTAAGAGTGTCATCCACCAGTGGTTCTGACCAGGAGATCATTTGCCCTAGAACCCATCTGTCAATATCTGGAGATATTTTGGGTTATCATTTTTGGGTTAGTGTGATATTGGCATCCAGTTGCTAGAAGCCAGAGATCCTACTAAACATTCCAAATGCACAAGGTAACCATCACAACATATTGTATGGTCCACAGTTGTCAGTAGTGTTAGACTGAGAAACCACACATTAGGCTATTGTTTTTCTCAACCTAGTGTACACACAAAAATCCGTGCATAATAGCGATCAAGAAGCGATTTAACCCAGGTGGGATTGGTGAAGGGGGAGACCAGACAGTTTAAAGGAGCAGAAGAGAAAATCTGAAATAGTGACATTTCAAAAACAATGAAATAACATCAAGATAATTATTTATCTGTGTAGGGAAAAATAAGCTATATTGTTATTTCACACCATTTGCAGAAATAAATTCCAGATGGATTAAAAATGTAAAAGTAAAAGCAAGACTATTAACTTATTAGAAGGAAATATAAACACATTTTTCTGACCCAAGGGGTGAAGTAGATCTTCTTAAACAGCAATCTAACATAAAACAAGTTAAATGTTTTACGAAAAATATGTGTACTTGTGATAATATCAAAATTATATGGCAAGCAAAGGACTGAGAAAATATTTTCAAATATTTACACAACACTCAAAAGTACATAAAATATAAAAATAAATTTATCAAATAGAAAACCAAAGGAGAAAATACAAAATGAGTCAATGACATCTTATAATATCTCAAAAATAAGGATATGCTCATTAAAAAAATGATAATGTCTGGTAAAGGGATATGGAACCAATCTGAATACTTTCAGTGGCCAATGTTGGGACAGTCTGAGCAGTAAAGAAAATAACCACAGGAATATATCTCATTGGTAGAACAAGTTCAGTTCCCAGAACCATAAAAGTATTAAAACAATAGAGTATAACCTGAAGTATAGGTGTCCATAAGCATATATGCGTCCATTCCTATAGAGATAAATGATTGAACAAATAAATACACAGGGTAGAGGAGACAAAATTTCTTGCAGATGGGTCTGAAATACAGAATTGGACTAGATAATACTCCCTGGGAGGTGGAATTTTCCAACCTCCCCTCAACCTGAGTATGGACTGAACATAGTGATTTATATCAACAGAATAAAACATGGAAAAAGGAGACTGTAACTTTATCTGATAAACTTTACCTTGGTCAGGTGCCTGTGGTTAACACTGTCACTTGCAATGTCAACTTCAAAGCATGTATCCTTGTTATGATGTAATGAGGAATACATCACCTTCATGACAGACAGCAGAAATCTAACATGAGAGAAAACATCAGACACTCAAGCAGAGGGTAATTAGCTAAGTATTGGACAATACCCTCAAACTGTGAAAGTCATTTAAAAACAAGAAAAGACCGAGAAACTTTCATAGACCGAAAAGTTTAAAGAGTTACTGTAACCAAAGTAATGTAGTACTCTGTATTGGATCCTAAAATAGAATATTATTAGTGGAATAACTGGTAAATTCTAAGTACCTTCTAGAATGTAATGAGTAGTAATATGTCAGCGTTGGGTTTTCAAATTTTGACACATTGATCATGGTAATGTAAGACATTAACAGTGAAGAAACTGGGTAAGGAGGATAGTGACCATCTATTCTACTTCTGCAGCTTTTTTCTTAAATCTGTAATTATTCCAAAATTAAAAAGCTATTTAAAAGGTGAAGAAGGGGAAAACAAAAGAAAACCCAAAATAGAAATAGATAAAGGATATAAACAGAAAATTCACAAAACAGATATATAAATGGCCAGTGGAAAGTTACTTGAAGTTACAATAAATCAAGGAAATGCAAATTAAAACAAAGATTTTTTTTTTAAGGATCGGTAATATCAGGATAGGAAAAGTAAATATTTAGTAAATAAACTAGGCACTAGAAATTAGTGCACATCATGAAGCAATATGGCCATATGCATTAGCATTTAAAACAGGCCACAGTCCTGCAACTCCATTATTTATTAAACATCTAGAAAAATCCTTTTTCATGTGCATAATGAGTCCTATATGTAATTTTTCCTTGCAGCATTATTTTTAAAAGGAAACAACTGAAAATATTTATCAGAGTTTCATTAAGAAAGTATATTTAGAATAAATATGATTCAGAAAAAATGAAAGAGCATATATGTAAGGTGTGGGGGTTGGGGGTGGGTAGAGATGTGGGTAAAAATGAGAATTAACTTGTTTCATATACTGGTACAGATTCCCCAGTGTTGTCTGTGATTGTGAGCTGTATATAAAATGTACCAATAAATATCTGGGGGAAAAAAGAAAGTATATTTACAATCTGAAATACTATTTCCACTAAAAAGCTAAAAGGTAGATTTACATTTAATATATAGAATGTGTGCTGCATCATATGTGTGTGTATAATACACATATGATGTATGGTGTTTAATTATAAAATATAACATTCAGTGGGTAGATGCATCAACAATATAGTTGAGTGAATAGTCTTAACTCACTGAAATCCTACATTTTGTTGAAGTAGCAGAAACATATGCAAAATAATTATCTCTTTTCTTTCTCTCTTCTTCTTTTCTGTCTTTTATTTTGTATTTTATATGTATCAAGTTTTTCATATAAAAGAAACCCTGAAAAATTTAGCTTCTCTGAGTTACTTGGTTCTTCTACCTATTCATTTAGTTGTTTATCTGTACATATGATAATTAACTGTAAGGTCTTACAAATAAATTATTCTGATTCTGGAAAAATAAGAGAGTGATGGGAATGGGAAAAAAAGAAATGAAGTATGTTACGTACATGTACCAGTTCCTTATAGTGAATTATGTACTGCAAACATGTACTAATAAAAAAATCTAAAAAGAGTTAAAAGGCAACACATGAAGAAGTAATAATAGTCTGTAACAACTACATGTGTACACACATTGTATACAAAAGGTAAGGGAAAAATCTCTGTTAAAATAAAAATGGTGTTTATCTTGGATAGCTGCTGAGGCAAAAAATGTGATGGGTGAATATATGGGAAGAGAATAATGCTACTTTAAAATTTTTATTACATAATTAAAAAGCAACTTAAAATAAACAACCACACTGATTGTTCATTAAAGGTGGTCAGATCCTTGATCTTTATACTCAGGCATTCAGTAGACCTTGGGTAGCTCCAGAAAGCGGAATGATTTTTACAAAAAAATAAAACAACTTCATAGCAAAAGAATAAAAGGGTAACGACAGTTAATATGCTGTATATCATTATCTTCAGCGTAGTTACTCAGAGCACAAGACATGCAACCAAAAGATTCTTACAAAAAAAGAAACAACAGTTAATAACACAAAACCTTCTTTTTAATGATCTAGGGTAAACTAGTAGTATAAATAAAGCAAATTAGCAGAAATCTGAATTTTTAACAAACCCTGTGGATATTGCTAAGATATAGGCATATTTTTATGGTGTCGGAGGAACTGGAAGACAGCAAAGAAGTTGTTTTTCAAATGTTATTTGCTTTTTTTGAGCTAACTAGGATTAATTTTACATATTTTATAATCAGCATTGTATTTCAAAAGGGCCAATTGTTATGATAAAATGAGAGATAAGAGATGGGGACAGATGATGGTAAAACGCCATCTTCCTAACATACAAAGTTAACATTGGAAGATATATCTGCCTGTAGACAGATGATCTTCAGAACCACACTTCTGTTTATGACCAAGAACATGTCCTATCTCCATCTGGATTCATGTCCTTGGATAAGAGCAGAACTAACCAATATATTTTGGATTTACCAAAGAGAAGCCATTCTTCCTTCTCTTGAAGAGCAGTGAGTGCTGGGGAGATAGGAGAGGGGGCCAAGAGTTTTATCCTGGTCACACTTGCTCCATAGTGAAAGAAATAACTTGGAATAGAGAAAGACTGAATACCTAACACTGTAGAATAAGAGGCAGTTTTATCACATGAGGACTTCAAGTTTTCAGATTGATGCTTGCCTTTCCATAGCGTCTGTCTCCATAGTGTATTGCAGTTAAATTCACCCTTTTGTGGATTATTGATGACCCTCACTTATTCGGTCTTATGCATCCTTGACTTGTGTGTTTGGCAGCCACATTTGCTCTACTCTTAACCACAAATTTTTAGCCAATGAGACTTAAAAATGGAATTTTAAATCCATTTGCACACTGGCACTTGGAAGGCCTACCAGTGCTGCCATGTGAGAACACCTGTGGTAACTATCTGATGATCACAGCCACAGAGCTAGGGTTTTCCTTGGTGCCATCCTGCACACAGTAGCATAATGCCAGGCTGTGGAAGCATCTGACACCGGCCAACATCAGATGACCAAGAAAACGACTATTCACATAAAAGGAAACCCAGATGAGTTCCAGAGCCTAATGTGAACTAGAAAAAGACCCACCCACCAGGATTGTCAGTCAAGAAAAATGCTAAATAGTGAGCTTTTAGGGTAGCATAATGGCAAAAGCAAAGTGATAGTCTGTCTAGCATGTGATAGTTAAATATTCACATTTTTCCTATTAGTTTGTAATTAGAAATTTTGGAACTTTCTAGGGTTGGTGTTTCACGATCAGATCTTTATAAGATAAAGCGAGGTAAAATTTAAAACTCAATCATTTTATAGAGCTTACTTTTGTATCAGCCTTCTGATACTCGATACCTGAATTCCATGTGAGAAATCTCTAATATGAATTTCCTATGGGACCTCTATTGAATAAAGTCACATTGTTAACCTGTATTGTGACTATATTTAAATAGTAGCATCCTGATTAGTTTAGGTGCTGCTGCTCTCATGACCCTTCCCTTGAACAATGCTGAGAAATATTCTGAGTCCCAGCTGAATATGCATTTCCTCCCTGAGAGAGGATTTAGGGAGTTCATAAGCAGACGCAGAAGTTGCAAGCATGTTTGATTTCCTTTCCTCCAATCGTATTTTCATCAAGGGCTAATGTGAACTATGCCTTTGTGGGAAATGTTTGAATATTCAAACAAAATGAACTTCATTGTTCCCACGTATTTCTATTAAAACCTATAAACATGATCTGTTTCCTCCATGGATTTGGTTCAACTTTACCTGTAAATAATAGGATGTTATTTAACTTCCCAGAATTTTCCATGACAGAGGTCATCAAAATAGAACAATCTCTCCAACAGATCTGAAAGGATTAATTTGGGTGCCGTTTGCCAGGCAGATGGACCTACTGTTGTCTAAGTGACCAAGGATAGGAGCCCAGCCCTGCCATCCCCCTCTGATTTCAGTCCAAGCCAAGTCGGTGCCCCCAGGGCTGTGAGGTGCTCACAGCAATGCCACCACCCTTCTGCTCCTGGTTCTTCTCCATAACCACTCACAGTTGCTGCGGGAATCTATGGATAGAAGCCAGAAGGCTTGGCTGTGGTGTGTCTTTGGTTGTGGTCAAAATTGTTTTAAGATCTACTGTGTAGGAAAAGAATCCAGAAGGATAAGCTTAAAACCTTTGAAATCTTTCACTATTTTCTATTTGTAAAGCTTGTTGTTTACATTTTAGGTATACATTATGGTAACATTCCTCTATGGGAATTTGTACCTGTGTGTGATATATCTTGATGCTTCTTTTTTTCCCATTCCCCTGCTGTCCATTCTACCCTCTATCCCTCACTATTTATAGACTTTGTTTCTCTTTTTTCCTTTTCTTATATATTTTTTCTTTATCCTCTTTCCTTTATCCTACTCCTCTATTCCTTCACCTTCCCCTTTGAACCTTTTCTTGCTAATATTTAACATTTAATATACATTTTGATCCTCACACTTTAAATTTTTTTATGTCAGAGAAACAATTCAGTATTTACACAAGTCCTATTCATTTCACTTAAGAATATGCATCCTTGATGTGTATCTAGGCATCAAAGAAAGAAGTAAAAGATATCTACTCTGAAAACTGCAGCACTCTCAAAAAGAAAAAAAGAGATTGAAGAGAATATCAGAAAAATGGAAAGACATCCCTTGTGTCTGGGTAGAAAGAACCAATATAGTGAAAATGACCATATTTCCAAAACTGCTATATAGATTCAGTGCATTCCCATTTGAAATTCCAACAATACTTATCTCACAGAATTAGAGAAAATAATCCAATTTGGAACCAGAAAAGACATGGAATACCAAAAGCAATTCTAGACAACAAAGAGAAGGCAGGGGGCATCACAATCCCCAACTTAAAACTATACTACCAAGCTACTCTCTCATTTATTTTTAAGTTGCAAACAACCTCATTAAAGGAAATTGCTTTGCCAACACCAGTCTATGAAGTAATGCATTTGGTACAGGGTAGAGAATCACCAGTTAGAACTGCAACATAACCCTTAAATATCTGCACCTATTCTAGCCATTCCTTTTAAACTGGTGGGAAAATAATTCCTTGCAAAGTTATTCTTATGACCTAAAAGTAAAGGCAATGGCATGCAGTTTTTATTTCCAGCAGTGCAACTGTCATTAAAAGAATATATTCAGTTATTTTTCTATTTATGTTCATAGGACCAAAGCAGATGAAAACCAGAAAAGCAGAAGCGCACACTCACACAAAGCGATGAGATCTGGGTTTTGTCAGCCACTGTAAGTTGCTAAGTCCGGCTGTGTGTTGTGCTCTGTGAGTCACTGGCATCGCAGGTGAGAGAAGGTGAGCACGTGCTCCTTCCAGAAGGAAACGGTTCTGAGTGTCAGGGACTTGTCTTCCCTGCCTCCTTCTCAGCAATGCGCTGAGAGGTGCGGCGTTCAGTTCGTTACTGGACAAATCACACGGCCTCACACAACTCGACTTACTGGGGCTTAAGTTACTGCAAAGGGTTTGAAAGAGGAGCACAGCGGTTGCCACTGTAAAAATAGAGGTGAAAGGAGCCAGTCTTGACACCACAATTACACAAGAGAGTTCTTGGTAGTTAAGGGAAATGCTCTAGATGAAAATCAGGGTGGCTACTTAGGGGTGTGCACGTTCAGAAAGCATGAAGCTGTATCATACATTGTTTTTTACAATGAGAAAAGAGAAGGGAGAATATGTAAATAAAGGAATACTCATACATAGGACTTGCCTTCTGCTCTCTTTGCTTTTGGTCCCCTTTCCCTGTTACCTCTGTGCATCAGGTCTTTCAGTATAGTTCTTCTAACTTTAGGTAACACTTTTAACTGGCTGTGGTCTCTAAATTACATCTTCTTCCTCTAATTTCCTGTCCTCTCTCTTGGTTTTGTTAGTGTAGGTTTCCTTTGCTTTTTACTATTGAAATGACTAATCAAAGGACTCTACATATAATATTTAAACTGTAGTGTATTTTTTTCTTTTCTGTCAGACATTCAGAGTGTTTCTCTGATGTTATTACAGCATCCATTTAAACAACTGAATAGAAACAAAAACCTCCTGATTTCCAAGTAACTAATTATAGAAACATTTTCATCGTACGTAGATTACCACATTATTTCTGATTCTCGTCCCAATTAGCTGAAAAAACTGCTGTAGGACAGTTTCTTCCTTTTTCTGCATATGTTGGTATGTGTCTTCTCCATTCATCAAAACGCACCTGTGTCTTTTCACACAGTTCAGTAAATATTACAATATTTAAACATCGCAATGACATCGATGCATTACTGAACCCCAGCCTGCCCAGTCAGGACGAGGGAGGTATGGGTTTCAGGAAACCAAAATGATGCGTCCTCTGCCACCTGAAAAACTATGCAGAGTTTGGGTTACATGTGGCATTCATTAGGCATTTTCTCTGTCCTTTCCTGATCATCCTCCCACCAAAGCAGGTGAACTTGGTGACATGCCCTGGCTCATTTTCTCAAGGAACATGTACTGATCACTGCCACAGTTCAAAGCATGGTTGTGAGTGGTGAAGTGGAAGTCAAGTTCTCGCGAAGCAATAGGGAATGTGGGAGGATCCCACCCCATGGCTGGGATTTTTTAACTCCGGGCAGTGCAGAAAGTACAGTGATTTATGAATTGTACCATGTAGTAAGCTACAGTGAAATTGTGCAGTATAATTTAGGGCATACTATATTTTTCCAAACACAGTTATTTCACTTCAACCTTAACAGTTATTCTGTAGCCTATAAAATATTTACATTGCTTCTCTAAACATATACATTATTTACTGTATAGCCTATAAAATATTTATGTAATTTTCTCTAAAGATACTATATATGGTACATTATTACTTTAGTCCACTTTTTGCCCTCCTAAAAGTAGGCATACTGTGATTTGCAAAATTGTTTTGAAGTCAAGGAAAAGCAGTAATATAAGGCAGGAGACATCCTGGAACAGCCTCGTGCGGGACGGCTTCGTCTCTGCCTGTCTGTGTGCCCAGACTGTGTTGACTGAGGGAGCCAATGTCAGGAATTTTGAGTTGACTGTGGAGAGCTGAAAGAGAAACTCAGTGTATACCTACCCTTCTGCTGTATTTTTAATCTTTTTTTGTTTTTTTGTTTTTTTGGTTTTTTTTTTGAGACAGGGTCTTGCTTTGTAGTTCAGGCTGGCCCTGAGCTCACATGTAGCCCAGGCAGGCTTCGAACTCAGCAATCCTCCTGCCTCTGCCTCCCGAGTGCTGGGGTTACAGGCATGAGCCACCACGCCCGGCACTGTGGTATGCGGTATTGATTGCTGGTGGGCGTGAGTCTCCAGGCCCAGCATTGTATGTGGTTACCGGGATTGAACTCAGGGCCTTGCGCTTGTGAGGCAGGCGCTGGAACCTCTGAGCTAACCCTCCGGCCCTGTATTTTTAATCTTAAATGTCCCTCTAAGGTCCATATAGACTTGCTGCTTAGACTGAAGTTATTAGGGAGTTGTGAAACCTGTAAGACATGGGCCTAGTGGGAAGCTCGAGGGTGGTGCCGGCGTGTCCCCCAAAGGGATCATGGGATCTGGACGTTTTCTCTGTCACTTCCTGGCCATGAGATGAGTGGTTTGCTCCTCTCATGCTCCGGACATGGAATACCATTTGGCCACAAGTCCAAAAGGAAAAAAGCCCAGTAATGATGAACTGAAATTTCCAAAAGTGAGTCAAAATAAGGCTTTTCACTTTATACGTTGATTATGTCAAGCACTTGTTATAATGACAGAAAGCTGACTACAATATCCACGGTTCAAAGAAAGGAAGGAAAATACACATGTAAACACACACACACACACACACACACACGGGCACATCTACGGTTGTTCATCTAGCATGACTGCCTTGGGGTGACACAGACCGTATCCTTTCCGTTTTGACCACATGATCACTTGCTTCACTTGTCCAGGTATAGCACATTTTCCTGACATCAGCCAAACGTGTGAATGGGGAAATGGGAGAATTGACTAGGAAAACTGGAGCTGAAAAACACTCCAGCCTTCTTCAGATCTTTAACAAAATACGCAATTCCAAGTAAGTAGTATTTCTAATTGGACTGTCTCATTTAGAGTAAAGACTGATAGGAGAGCCATTTGCCAAATATCTGAGAAATTAAAAAAAAAAAAAGAAAAAGAAGTCAACCATGAGAATGTTTTGTCTTCGTGATAGTGATGTGGTTTGAAGTTATCTAGTTAAGAGTCCAAACCTGATTCAAATGCACTGGAATGCACCATACCATTAGTGCTCCAGATTATAGAGAGCACTGGTTTCATCTGCAGCAGCTCAGGATGGAGGGGCATGGTTTGGAACTCATTAAAAACTGTTTAACACTTAACTAGATGTCAGCATACTTTCAAGGGGGGCTATTAGTTAATGTATACAAGAAGTTATCAGCGTTTGTGATAAGTCAAAGAAACCAAATAGTCAGGCCATTAGATGGTACTCAACCAACAGTTAAACTGTAAGAAATGTTTTAGATAAATTAGATTGAACTTGACAGAAAAAAATAGCATTTACAGGGAAGTGATTTTATTTAGAGTCTTTACCTAGAGCCCAAAATCTGAAGTTTTGACCGACCTTAAATGACAAAATTGTCTGCAATAATTTGGTGACGTCATAGGGGACACAAAAGAGAGTCACATAGTAACAAGTTGTTCTTTTTTAACCTTTGTGTTATACTCTCCCCAGTACATAGAATAGTATTGCTTCCAAAGACTGTAATTCAAAACCTCCTTTCTTTAGTGTAGTCTGCTGACATTGCATTGAAAAAGCAAGTCTGGTATGCAATTCTGATAATCTGGCTAGATCTAAGAATAACATTTAGTACTTTTAGAATAATATTATTTTTTTCAAATGGATCAGAAAAAAATGTGTGGTTATAATCTTCAACAAGAGTACTCTACATTGACAATGGAGAGGCAATCCCATATGATTTTTATAGTCAGTTGGAGAAAAGCATAGGTAAGGAATACTAAGCCGAGGCCAAAAACAGCCAGAGTATTCAATGATCAGTTAACATCAAAGACATGTATTTAAAGGGAAGTCTAGCATTTTCACAAAGGGATAACAATTGAAGTTATAGCTGTATGCCATAATAAGTAAATTGTCATAATATATTCTGGATCTAAAACATTCAAGATAAGCACAATTATCAGCTACTAGCAAAAGGAAAAAATCAGTCATACATATGTTCATGTCAAATTTTATTCATTGTCATCATTGTAAGGCCTTAGTGAACAGGTGATTAGAAACCATTCAAACCTTGAATAATTGAATGAATTTTGGGATAAAATTCCAGGGCTGAGTATCTTAAAGCTGATGACTTTTGTTTCAGAATATTTGACTTTAACATATTCCCCTAGTAATTAGATAGGAGGTTTTATTTCATCCAATAGTGCTACTTCTAATGCATAGCTCCAAAATCATGTCATTGACCTAGGGAGGAAGCCTAATAACCTTGTTTCTCAGGAGTAGAGAGCCATATACCTAGCTAGTCCAAGAGGTCAACTACAGTTACTTGCATGAGAGTTGGAGATGGAAACCACATAAAAATATTAAATGTCTGTTTGTGTTATGTTATCCTTTATAGGACTTTCAATTAAATTCTGGTAATAGAATAAAAGCTAAACATGTTATGAATTTTTACTATTTGCCAAACACTGTTCTACATTCTCTCTCTTCATTAATTTATTTCATCTTCTCATTCATCCTGTGAGGCATCTACCACAACAGTACCATTTTATAGAAATGGAAACTGAGATTTAGATAAAGTCTAACTTGCCTGAGATCAAACATCAAACAAATGGGAAAGCAAATATTTGTTTGTTTGTTTGTTTGTTTGTTTTTTGTATTGAGACAGGGTCTCGCTTTGTAGTTCAGGCCAACCCTGAGCTCAATATGTAGCCCAGGCAAGCCTCGAACTCAGCAATCCTCCTGTCTCTGCCTCCTGAGTGCTGGGATGACAGGCGTGAGCCACCATGCCGGGCGGAAAGCAAATATTTGAATGCTTGTACATGATGGTGGAAACTGGTTCAACCCACCTTCCTTTTAGAAGTAGTTTTCAGATAACTCAATAGAAAAGTGTCCTTTTTCTTTCTAACCAAAATAAACATTTATTAAGAAAGTGCTAAAAAAATTTGACTTTTTGGTAAATTTTAAAGTAAATGCAACCATGTTATAGTAATTGATGCTTTTAGAAGAGAGTGAGAGATCAATTATGTGTGTGTGTGTGTGTGTGTGTGTGTGTGTGTGTGTATTATATGCTAGAAATGACGAGAGCGAGACAAAGGAAGATTAGAAAGGCAAAGAATAATATAATGAGACTCCTTCCTTCTAAGCTGCGTTATACGGCTCATGTCATCCTCAGAAATCGAAGTGAAGAGAAGGGAGAAGACATGAGTTAAGAGACAGAGTGAGTTATGTCCTGTATTCTAGGCCCTGATGGCTGGAGCGATGGCCTGTCCCTCCTGGTTAAGAGCTCAGGGAAACATTCACGGTGACACTGCTTTGATTATCTGTGGATCTTTCTTGGCCTCTTGGCATTTGATATTGGATACCTGTCTGTTAGGAAAATAGTTTGCGAATGGCTGTTATACATATCACATAGTAAAGTAGACAAGACAACATATTTGGCTTAAGTGTGTCCTTGTGCAAAATAGACTATTTCATAAACTGCTGGAGACATAATTAGATTTATTATAAGGATAGCAAAATTTAAATTTTAGCCTTTCCACTAAGAATTTATTTGGATTTTTGAAAGTTCTCTATACACTTTTCTAGCTTTTGTTCTAGAATATTTTTTAAAGTAGACTGAATTATTTTCTTTATTTTCGCACAGTTTTAATGTGAGGGTAGCAAATCAGGAAAATTATTTGTCTTCACTGATCTCTTGCTGAAAGAGTAGGTCATAATCTTTGTTATGTTTACAGGGATGCTATTGTTGTACATATACCGACTCACAGTTCAAGTTATTAAACATCCATTACCACATTATCTCCTTACCTACATTAAATATTTGTAGAACATGCAAAAAAAGAAAAAGAAACACTATAAATAAAACTCTGGTTTATTAAGTATTTAATATTATTTAACATTTGGATTTTTATTATTGTGTGTTTAGATAAAGTGTAAATGAAAATGAAATGAAGTACGATGAAAATCAGCAAAAGCCCAAAATGCACCTGTTGAAGAACAGTGGATTTTAGTACTGCTGCTGTAATACTTTGAAGGCCAGGTTACCTGTCCTTGATCCTTTAAATAAGATTGGTTTATCTCCATGAAATTGAAACCTTTTATTTCTGTATCAGGTGAGAAAGGAGTCCATGGTAAGGAAAGCTCCAGATACACGAGGTGAAGTGTAGTTAGTATGTTTCTGTTAACTGTTACAGGGTGGATATCAGAAAGGAATTCATTTTGGGCCTCCTCAGGGTCACAGAAGGTCTTTATCCAGTTCTCAAGCCCTAGTGGTTTGTTGCAGTGTAGTCACCTTGTGACTCTCTGTCTTGCACTAGACTGGTTTCTTTTGCCTTCACATAGTCCCACATGGTGACCCCACATTAATTTCATCTCGAGGTTCGCCACTCCCAATTGCCAACTGCAACTCTGGTTCTCAGCCCAGCGAACGTATCTCCTCCAGATGGAGTATGCGTATCTAAGTCTTTAATTATGGAGAGGAAGAGCATGAGGAGTTTAAGTAGCCATCTTTCATATTTTAATATCACTTTATATTTGGAAAAGTTAAATATAACCATTATTTCATTATGCAAAGTCTGGAAAGGAAAGCTCTACACAATCTTGTTAAGGAATGGGGAGAAGCGTTAAAATTTAGAAACACATTTGAATGATTCTTCGTCTCTATGTTTTCAGTTTAAATTGAAGTGAGAGTGAGTACCAGGCTGATCACAGCCAGCCAGTGAACTGAGTAGCCTCTGGTTTTCCACCTGTGGGCAAGTTCATTGCACCACAGAAAAAGGTCCTGTGGGGCCAACTTAACCCGTCCCTTCAACAGGGACTATGGGTGTTTATGCAGATCCCAGAGAAGAGCCTGGTGGGAGATTAGGTTCTGCATCCCCCCGGGATGTTAACTCTGCAGCTGAAGTGATTGAGTTTCCCAGAGTCTTGGGCTCAAATTTAAAGCAGTATAATTTAAACATCAAGAGTTGAGAAAAGAACATTTCAGATAGGAGCTATTTCACTGGCCAAAGTATGAAAACTGGATTTTGTGCAGGCAGGATGTTTGAAGATAATAGGTACACTAATGGGTTTATAGCAGGATATACTAATGGGTTTTTTTCAATCAAAACTACATATGTTAGTCATTTCTGTTGCGAAAAAAGTAAGGGCTGAAAGTTGGCGAGTTTGCAGAATGTGTCTGTCATTATGAAGGAGTGTCTAAAACCTCCTAAAAGAAAAAACTCCAGGCCGTGGATGTAGCTCAGTGGTGGTGAGAGGTGAGAGGGGGTCAGAAAAGAAACGAAAGAGAGAGAGAGAGAGAGAGAGAGAGAGAGAGAGAGAGAGAGAGAGAGAGAGAGAGAGAGAGAGAGAGAGAGAG